>CABFOS010055638.1:0-19308 GCA_900660315.1 Diretmoides pauciradiatus | reverse complement strand
GGATCCCACCTGGGGGGGGGGTGCTTGTGGCACTCCTGTTGTCGGACTACCTCGGCTGGAGACGACTCGGCGCCTGGGGGCCTATTCTCCGGTCTTAAATTAGGTTCCTCCTCAGAGCCTGTGGGAGGGGGTCCTGGGGTGTTTATTAGCACATTCCAAGAGGTGCTGGTGTGGTCCAAATGGTCTCCATTGTTCATGTGGCTTAGTAAAGGATATTCACTACAGCAGCATGCTTCATAAGGCCAGACTCGTACAGCTTGCATTTGGAAAAGACTTGACCAAGAAGTGTCAGAATCGTCGCCTTCAGCTCTACTAATTGTGAGTCAAATGTCATTTTTTATGTGTTGTACACTGATAAGGTGAGGGTTGGAACGTAGATCAACCGGTAAATCGAGAGCTTCGCCTTCTGGCTCAGCTCCCTCTTCACCACGACGGACCGGTTGAGCGACCGCATCACTGCAGATGCCGCCCCGATCCGCCTGTCGATCTCACGCTCCTATCCTACCCTCACTCGTGAACAAGATCCCGAGATACTTGAACTCCTCCACCTGAGGCAGGACCTCCTCCCCGACTCGGAGAGAGCACTCCACCCTTTTCCGGCTGAGAACCATGGCCTCGGACTTGGAGGTGCTGATCCTCATCCCAGCCGCTTCACACTCGGATGCGAACCGTCCCAGCAAGAGCTGGAGGTCGTCGTTTGATGAAGCTAAGAGGACCAGGTCATCCGCAAAAAGCAGAGACGGGATCCTCTCTCCCCCAAACTCGACCCCCTCCACCACCCGGCTGCGCCTAGAAATTCTGTCCATAAAAGTTATGAACAGAACCGGTGACATAGGGCAGTTTTGCTGTGTATTTTTTAAATTTATTTTTTAAATGTTTTTTATTGAAGGACAGATGCAAGTCATACAATGTTAAAATTCAAGCAATACTTTTCCTTCCATTTTTCTTTTCTTTAACAAACATCTCTCTCCACCTCCCGCTCCTACCTTGAAAGTCCATAAAGATAATAGTTAGACACACAATGACATAGATTTCTATCTTTTTTTTAAATAAAGCCCAGAAGAAAATGAAAATATATTGTATAGTTACATTGCATTCATCTCCTATTCAGGGGAGAGTGTTCGAAGGTTGTTAAAATAATATATCAAGCATTGCCTTTTTGTATAGAGATCTGTATAGGGTCTACAAAGCCCTTGAGAGGGAATTTAATCTTCTCAAGAATAAGAAACAACATCTAAAGACTGGTCTTACTCTTAAAAAAGACCGACTTAGGAGTTACGACTAGGTGTAGTAAAGACCAATTGGTTCAACCGGCCCCAGGTCTTTAAAGCTGCTCTATACTGTAGGTAACTTTTTTTATGGTCAAATATGCCAAAATCGTCCTCATACTATATGAGTCAGTCATGTGGTCTGTGAGAATATCTCACCCTGGTGTCCCATACCTGCCTCTGTAGGGAGCTAAATACTGTAGGGTTACACAGTTTTTTTGCCGCTCCCAGTAGCCTGTGACCAATCAGGGAAGCTCTGAGGCCACTACTTCCTGTTAGTCACAATTACATCGTCATGCGCGTTCACAGCGTGTTTGTCAGCAATACCCATTCCTCTGTTGCCAACATCAGCATATTTAGTGCAAAAACACAACAAATAAAGGAAGACCGACGCCGAAGTGAAAGTATCCAGGAGGGAGTTTGATCGATCTCTCAATAAGACTATAGTAAACATCGATGAGGCGTATGGATGCTGGCGAGACCTGAGAGACTGGAAGGGGCTGATGAAGCCAAAATATCGTCTCTAATAGACTTAATTCCCTTTCTATCCCATATAAGAAAAGCACAGTGGGAGGGAACATATGATTGTTTTATAGTGGGGCCAATGTGGATAGGATGTTGAATTTAAAGTGCCGTTGGAACAGTAGAAAGTACTATTGGGTTGGACGTATGCCGAGATAGGGACAGAGGTAGAGACGAGCATATTAAAGCTGGAAGTGATGTTGACCGACAGGATTTAGCCTCCAGCAGACACCAGTTAGTCTGGGGTGCATGCATCCAAAATGTCAGTTTCCGTATATTAGCCGCCCATACAGAAAATTAGGTAGGGCCAGCCCACCTAGAGACCGATTGCCCTGGAGCACTGCCCTGCCAATCCTAGGAACCCTGTTGCCCCATATAAAGGTTGTAATGGCTTGATTTATAGAATGAAAAAAGGATTTGGGTATGAAGAGGGGGAGGCATTGAAAGGAATAATGAAATTCAGGCAAGGTGTTCGTTTTCACACACTGTATTTTACCAACTAGCGTCAGAGGTAAATTATTCCATCTTTGGAAGTCAAGCTTCATCTGGGAGAGCAGGGGGGCCAAATTTGGGTCCCCGGGATGCTTACCGCAAGATCTGTCACATAAAGTAAAAGATCATCTGCGTATAGGAACACCCTATATACCACAGAGAAGGTCTTAAGCACAATCGACAGAGGCTTGATAGCCAGTGCGAAAAGAAGAGGATATACTGTAGGGGGCAAACCCGACGGGTTCCATGTGACAGCGAGAAATATGTAGACTGTGTGTTATTGGTGCAGATGTATGCTTCAGGGGAAGAGTACAGAAGATGAATCCATATTACCAAAACCGAATTGTTGTAGTGTGTACTGTGAATAAATACCTCCATTTGACTCTGTCGAAAGCCTTCGCTGCGTCTAAAGAGATGATAACTTCAGGTATTTTTTAGGTCTGGCTAGAGTGAATAATATTGATAATCATGTATATTTGGCTTTGTCCACAGGTAATGAACCATTTCTATACCTCTCTTGTACAGTAGGTGCATGCCTTCCTTCTTATGTTATTCTTGGCCTGTACGGCATACTCCATCATTTCGGTAGAACAGTATACAGTATAAAGTTACTGTGAAGGCTCTTCCCTGTGACGATGCCAGGTATCAAGGCTCAAAATAAACTTTTTATTTAGTGACATAAAACCCGTCTGCATTGTCTAAATATATTATTATACTAATGTCTCAGCCCGAAAGGATTGTTGAATACAAGAGACCTTATTAAACAAAGCCTGAGCCTATAGGATGGAGCCTGGAAGAGAAATGGAGGTTTTGGGACACCAAGGATTAGCAGATAATTCTGGCATTTTTTGGAAGTGAGTCTATACTGTAGCTGCCTCCATCTTATTAATCAACCTAGACAAGCCAGTTTGGTCTGATGCTCCAGGGCAGTCAGAGGTTTGATAACCTGTTGCCTTCCTCTTCAGTCTCAAGCAGATGGCAGGAAGCTTGACTTATTTATATATTTGCCTGAGTGGATGGAAGATGATTAATCATGCTCATTCTCAAGCAACTCAACTTTATTTATATAGCACTTCATACACAGTTGATCCAAACTGCTTTACAGCACCCACAGAGGAAAACAAAACCAAAAAGGAAACAAACACAAAATAGAAAAGAAGAAGAATCAGTGTGATGATAAATAAAAATAAAAATAAAGGCAGATGGACACACAGAGCCCATAAGCTATGTCTGCAGCTCAATTCAAGGGGGGGAGTCCTTATTTGCAAACTAAACCAATATGGACTTTTTCTTCTTCTTCAGGGAGGGTTGCCAGTGAAAGGGATGGAGGGTAGGAATTGTGGAATTGAGGAATGGAAGGAGGGATAGTTGTATCATTAACCTTTAGACGTGTTGTATTGCAGAGTGAAGGACATTTCACAATTACCCCCCATGAAGTTTTAGTGAGCTTTCTTCATAAAGGGGAGGAAAAGTGGAATGGTAAGAAAAGAAAATAATTGTCGACCTGTACTCAATCAATCAATCGCTTTTTTCTGTATAGCCCTTAATCACCATTACAGTCTCAAAGGGCTTCACAATGACCAAAGTGTAAAAACAAAAAATGGTTGGGACACAACCCCCCCCCAGCCTTAGACCCTCACAGAGGACAAGGAAAAACTCCCACCAAACCTTTTATAGGAAAAATGGAAGAAACCTTGGAATGGGCAAGCAAAGTATACAGAGTACATAGCAGTTTATTTCAGTGGGATTACAGAACCTACAACCAATATCCTATATCAATTGTGCTGGCATTCAGAAGTTGGAATTAATCGACATCCAGCATTTGACTTCTGGCAGGTTTGACGGGTATATAATTTGAGTGTCATCAGCGTAGACATGGAAATGAATGCCAAATTCGCAAATGATGTCACCGAGTGGTAACATGTAGATAGAGAATAGTAGTGGGCCTAGGACAGAGCCTTGTGGTACCCCAAAGTCCACATTTCAACACTCTTAGGTCATTTTGGTGTCAAAGACGCGGTGTGATGGTGTAATCAGTGTTGTCTACAGAGTAGGTAAGACCTAAACCATGAAAGGGCTGATCCCCGTATACCAATATAATTTTCTAGACGATTTAAGAGCATCGTATGATAAATGGTATCGAAGGCTGCACTCAAGTAAAGGAGCAATACTGTAGTGCTGAGGTTGAGTTAGAGTCAAAAACTAACCGGAGATCATTTACCACTCTGTAGTTTCGGTGGAGTGGAAAGATCTAAAACCAGATTGAAAGGGATCAAATAGGTTGTTTTTTGATAAGAAATCTTGGGAAGAAAGTTGGCTGGCTACAGATTCGATATTGGTCTGTAGTTCTGAAGTACTTCATGATCAAGGTTTTTTTTTTTCAATAATGGCTTGATTACGGACGTTTTTAAGGCGGAAGGCACTATGCCAGTAGAGATCGACCAATTAATCATTATGAGGATTGAGGGTCCTACTCACAAACAATAGGCTCCTTCATGTTGTCAGTGTGGACTTTACATTTCCACTCTGAAAAAGCAGAGAAATCGGAGTGATAGGGGATGTTGAACAATGGATAGACACAAGGAAATCATTTGAGGCATCTATAGGTTGCTATGACCTAGGATTTGAAAATAGCAAAAATGTATATGAATATGGACATCAATATGGAATATTGGAATGGAATATAGAAAGATGGCTATCATTATATAAATTATCCATCTATCTTTCTCTCTGTGTTGATCATGGCTTGGTGGGCTGGGGTCATAGTTGTAGTAATTAGTAATAGTAACTCTCTCTCTCTCTCTCTCTCTCTCTCTGATCAGATCTTCCTTTATGTCTTGGACTTTCTCTAGAAGCCAACATTGATGAAGGGCCTCACACAGAGTGATGCAGAAATAAATAGGTGAGACCAATGTTGGACTGTCTGCCAATTGATTTTCAAGAGGCGATCCTTGTATCATCCTTGCCTCTGATATCCTATCTGTCTGCTTGGCGGCCCCCAGATACCTATCTGAGATGAAAAAGCTCAGACACAGTGCCATGTAATAGTGCTTTGAACCTGGGGCACTGGGGCTTTTCAATCACACCCCTGATGGAACTTTTCATGCCTTTGGAATTGAAAAATGAATGGACAGGTTTTTGTATTATTTCTTTAATATCAAATCACGTCAGTACAGTGTGTCAAGATGGGCCCTTTTTGAAGTAGCGAGGCTGACACAATCCTGGGAAAGATGGTGAAACCACCAGGCAGAATTTTTTTTGTGTGTGTGGAAATTCCCAGAAGTTCACCTTCATGGCAGCCTTTGTAGTTTCAAAGGAGTATTTCATTTGATAACTATAATCACAATATCAACTTTGGTATCAAAATCTATCATTTATTCTAGGGTTTTTATGAGAACTGAGAATAGAACAACGATCTCAAAATTACTTACTAAAGAGTTCTGCCTGGGGAAATCCCACTATTCTCCAACAACACCTCAGACACAATGTGACAGCTTATATCAAATTCTGTTTGAGAGTCAACAAATTAACTGAACTAGCATTTACAGACATAGCCAACACAATTATCCCTCCGTTAGTCTGCAGAGGCCACTAAAGAAATAGAGTACTGCAGCATCAAAGTATTAAATCATGGAAAGAGCAAATCATTAAACCCTTTCCTTTCGGTGAATCTGTGTATATGTCTCCTTATTGGCATAGACTGCAGCGTAATCGGGGTCTGACAGCTCAGCACTGCTTCACTCCCCACTGCAACTTTGAAGTCGGGTCAGGGATACTTGCCCCAGTGTTTGGCTGGATAGCAACGCAATATTGCTTCCCCCTTAACTTTCAGAGACTTTTGGAATCGGAGAGCGCTGTGTCCCCTGACATTGGTCTAATACAGGGCAACGCTGACTGAGTTTGTGGGAAACCTTTGAAATGGTAATAAGGTTGGGAGAAGCATCATCTTTCTCTCTCAGAACGAAAAGGGGAGCAGGGAGGAGGGGATTTTGGATGCGGCTCTCTGAGTCGCAGAGATGTAATGATGGGCTGGGATGAGCAGGGGTTTGCCGGAGGATTACCTTCTGTCTTCGTAGCTATCGCAGCTCTCCAAGGCCAATGTTTCAATCCCCACCGAGCAGAAAAAGGGCTTTTGTGTGGTGTGACAATTGTGTGTGTGCAGTACAATCCAAGAAAAGAAAACAACATGCTATTTTTATCTCTGTCTTCACAGTGACATGCATACATTAGTGGTAATAAAAAATGTTGCTATTGGCACAAGATAAAGATATAGTGACATCAGATCAGATTTGAAGCAGATTCATATTTTTCTCTTGTTTGTTTCTCTGAACCTTCTCTGAAGATTGAAATGAAATGAAAATACAGAGAATAATTTGATTTGAATTAATGCTGCAAAATAAATTAAACACAGCTGAACAAAAATAGCTGAAATTAAATAGAACTTAGTTGACCTGAACTGAGTCTAATTGATCTAATTTACTGTGCAGTAACAGGGTCTCGGGGTCTGTACAGTACTGAACAAACCCAGAAGCAGTTGAACCTCTGAACAGCATACTGCTTAATCGGATGAAAAGGCACAGTGCAGCCAACCAAGGTGAAGAGGGTCAGTTGTCGTAAAGTAAATGGCGTGCTTTCTCACTGATAGGCTCTCCTCAAAATCTGGAAGCCATCACTGTTCCTTCCTATCTCCCCGCGGCTAGATATGATGTGAGCTCACATCATAAATATCCCCATTCTGTTTGATTGCCCTCCAAATAAGTCACACTGTTCAAACAAGCAGAGAGCACTGCTCCACCGCCTCCCATTCACCGGCTTTGAGCTATTGACGCCGCAGTTGACGATTTATTATAGGCACCTTTCCCAAGTGACCGATAAGCATTGTGATGGATGCATGATTTGACTGTGCCAAAATGGCTTTATCTCTCCCCTCCAAGCTACTATCTCAACCGAGCTGATGAGCTCTGCTTACTCTCTCTTCTCTGCCTCTCTTTCTCTCCTTCTGTCTCTCTCTTTCATCTCTCGGATGGCAACCACTGTGAATGTAATCCTCCAAAGAAACCATTTCACCAGGAACAAATGTATTCTATTATTTACTGATTTAGTTATCTATGCACTTTGTGGCTTGCTCCATTCTTTCTGGCTTATTTGCCAGTGTGTGTGTGTGTGTGTGTGTGTGTGCGCCTCTGTGTGTGTGTTTATGAGTGCATGCATGTATGTGTAGATGCCTGCGTGTTTACAAGCATGTGTATGTGTGTGTGTGTGTGTGTTTATGAGTACATGCATGTATGTGTAGATGCCTGCGTGTTTACAAGCATATGTATGTGTATGTGTGTGTGTGTTTATGAGTACATGCATGTATGTGTAGATGCCTGCGTGTTTACAAGCATGTGTATGTGTATGTGTGTGTGTGTTTATGAGTGCATGCATGTATGTGTAGATGCCTGCGTGTTTACAAGCATATGTATGTGTATGTGTGTGTGTGTTTATGAGTGCATGCATGTATGTGTAGATGCCTGCGTGTTAACAAGCATTTGTATGTGTATGTGTGCGTGTGTTGTGTGGGCATTCAAACTTGTGTGAATTGAGTAGAAAGCCATGATTGTGCATTATCCCCAGTGATGCTGTGTCACATTATTATTCTATGCTCTAGATGCAATATCCTGCTATTTAGAAAACCAACTATCAATCATCTCAATTATTGCTGGCAAACTTCAAAGTGCTTTCGACTTGCTGTTCATTTTCTTTCTATTAGTAACACTCAAGTGGATAGAAATGGAAGAGAACAGAAATAACAGAGTGTTGCGTGCATGTGCGTGTGTGTGTGTGTGAGTGTGTGTTACAATGTGTGGACGTGTTTGGAGAGTAAATTTAGAGATTAAAGTTAGCGGGAGAATGAAATGTCTTCAGTTCACTTCAAACTAACGGTAAAACGTCTGTCTCTTCCACTCAACTCGATCTTTAATTAACTTTGTTAATTAAACAAACTTTTTCATAATACATGTGTGCTGTGATTGACTGCTTTGATATTAAACTGTGTGCATGTGTGCGTCTGTGTTTGTGTACAAGCACTGCATGTGTGGGCGTTGTATGTGTGAGTTTATGCACACTTGTTTTTGCGGTGTGGGTTATATCAAGGTGTGATGTTTCTATCACACATTGATGTATACACGTGTATGTTTGTGTGTGCGTGTGTGTGTGTGCGTGCACATTTTTTACCTTTGTATTTGTTTGTATTTGACAGAAGTTGCCTTCCAGCATGAAAACACAAACAGTCCAGAGCAGCAGCATCGTTTACCTCATCATCTCTCCTTCCTTTCTGCAGTATGAAGTATCACTACTACAGTACAGTACTCCAACACTGTCGAAGTCAATTTCAAAGTTTTTTTTCTGCCAAATTCAGCTGTATTTTCCTGCTCAGATTCTTGATCGAGCTGTGGCCGGGAACCAGAGCCAGGAAGAAGTCAGAATGATTGGCGAATCTCCACAAGCCAGTGTAACATTTCAAAGTCTACTGCCATTCCCGAAAACACCGTCCCCAGCCCAGCATTTTGGCAACCACCATGCTTAGAGAAGAAAATAAATTCCTTAATCAAGGAATGGATCCCAGATAATATTCATAATACTCTCACTGGCTGATACGCATTGAGATTAATGTTGTGGATTTGTATTTGTTTTCACACCTTGTAATTTCTTGTCGTCATTCATTAGTCACAATGGGGTGTCTGGCATAACAAAGTGCTTTCTGAATGCAGTGGGGGTGAGGTCATGTCAATGTAGGGACTGCTCGTCCAATTTGCCACTGCTGGAAAATGTAATATATTTGCCAAGGCCACTAATCAAAGCAAGCTGAAGGAAGAATAGAAGTGTATAATTCATGACATGTTAAATTTGGCTGGTGTGCTTCCCCTTTCCCTCTCTCCCTCTATCTCCACCCTGAAATAAATTTCATTTAAGCAGAACAACACAGCTTGGGCCGCAGATTTTTAACCATGGGAAACAATGTTTTTGTAATGATAAAAATGCTAGGGCAAGTTAGTTATATTCTCCTTTTTTTAACCGAGTGTTTATTTGCTTTGGAGTTGAATGCAGCAAGATTCCTTTTGGCTTAGATCTCCTTACTTGGGGTTGTGGAGGAGTAGTGCCTTCTCTCTTAACCACATTGATTAACTTTACCAAGAGAGAATAAAAAAACAGCAAGAGCGAGAAAGGGGAGAGAGAGCGAGAGAGAGAAAAAAGAAAGTTTCACAGCTGCTCCCCATAAACACTCATGCATTCTGCCTTTGCCATGTCTGTTCTTGCTATTGATTATATATATTTCATGCGAATGATGAGTGCAGTAATGTGTACTCAATTTGATGCACATGTTGCACTGACAGTATTGAAATCAGTATTTTGTTGCAGTTAACCTGCAGAAATATCCAGTCAGTTCAGTCTGTGAAATTATTATTGGATGTTTTCACTTATTTAAGATAAGCAAGATTCAATACCAGACTACGATGGATATTTTAGCGGTATAGAAAGCTGTTCTCTTTGTATATCCTCTTGAGATTAATATGGATGTGGGCCTATGCTTATTAAAGCAGTCAGAATCAAGATCATCAATTTATGGAGCAAGAAGGGGATGATATCTTGCTTAAGAGCAGTTTGACAGAATTGGGTACCTGTTTTCAAGGGTAGTGAACCTGTTGTTGTTGGTTCATTTGTAGCTGTTCTTGCTGAGTGACTTCACACAGAGTTGAACTGGATTAGCAGACACACAAAGAGAGAACAAAGATAAAAGTGCATCTCTTAGTAGGAGTGTGTGTGTGCATGCATGCGTGCGTGCGTGCGTGCATGCTTCATCTTAAGTGTATGCCCATTTGAGTGTGTCGACAAGATTATTTGTTTGTATTTGCGTGCATGTGTTCATATGCACACACACTACACGTGCGTGTGTGTGGGCCTGTGTGAGATAAACAGGACATGCTCCAAAGAATGGGATGGTGGCCAGTGGACACAGCTGAGGAGGCAGCTGTGAAGAGGAGAGGTGGAAGGGAGGGGAGGAATAAGAGAGAGGGAGGGAAGAGAAGAGAGGAACACGCTGTGGAGGGCAAAGTGCCCTGACAGCCACAGGAGTCAAGGAGTGGGACCTCTACAGGCTTGACAGATGGACAGACAGGTCTATGCCCTGCTGGTGTTCGCTGGCTCTTGATGCCAGCGTGAATGCACAGACACATCAATGTGCACACGCAAACACACACAAACATGCATACTGTACACACACACACACACACATAAATGCATACAGACCCAGAATAAAACGTGTATACCAAGAAACAACAAGCAACATGGTGGGGGTAGCTCACCTGGTAATGTGCGTACCACGTGGGTTTGAATCCAGCCCGTGGCCATTTGCGGCAAGTCCTCCTCTCGCTCTCTCACACATTTCCTGTCTATCTCTACTGTCACTATCAAATAAAGCATGAAAATGCCCCAAATAAAAAAGCAACATGGCTGGCATTCAAAGGGGAACAGAGACATTCAATATCCACAAAGTCAGTCAGAACAAAGACAAAGCACCTACTACATCAGGATATTAACACATATAGCTTTCCACACTTTGTTGTACTTTGTTGTAGAGCTGTGGCAGCAAAAGAGAGAGGGCTGTCTGATGCCATTTGTCACGCGGAATAAAGGTGAAAATCCACCAATTCCGGACAGTGCTTGCAACAAGGGAGTTGATGGGCATGGTCTTGTGTGTGGATCAGCTAGCCTCTGCTTTTTCATCCATGGGGGAAACAAAAGACGGTGTTGGTCGAGATGTGAAGTGTGTGGTGGAAAATTCAATCAGTGGACCATCTGCCAAATCGGTTGTGAAGTCGAAAGTGCAATTCCCCTGTGAAATATCGGTAGAGTCAGACTAGGTTAGAGTGGCACACATGGCAGGAATCTGAAAAGGTTTAACCCCGATTGTACCATGGCGCACAAATTAGAAAATCAGACAGGAATATTTTTTCAGTTTTCTCATAAACGTTCTTATAGTAACGCAGATCAGGAGTGTATCTGGGCTGTTCATGGGATTAATTACTTCAAGAAATGTGGCAGTATCTACTGCATCCCATGAGATGTTGACTTATTACATGTCACACTTTCATAGTGATACTTGTTAGATGTTCAATCAATTCCCAATAGAAGCCTATGCCTTCATGAATCATTTGTAAATAGTTAACAAAAAGCACCCAAGTGTTTGTCAAACATGCTCAGAGGACTGATGATGAACTGATAAATAACATAATTGTATTCAACAGCTTTGCATACAGTAGGAAGTGTTTTTAGCGTCTATTTTCCCCATAGCTCATTAGAGTTGCATTGTTTATTTTACAGCCTTTTTGGCTAATTTTTCAAATGAGTGACAGCAATTTTGGAAGATGCTTAATATCACCAACTAAAACAGTAAGATAGGGATGCAGGGCTGTTAGGGAAGGACAGTCAGGACATCCCACAGCCTGAGTCTATGAAGGCACAAAGGGACCTGTAAAGAATTATCAATTATGGGTCAATTACAGTACTTTCATAAGTCATAAGTAGGCCAGGTAGTGTAGTGAGCCAAGCAACTGCCTACCAACGCTCCTCAGTGTTACCTGGTCGGGCGTCCCTACAGACCCGTGTCTGCGGGTGGGAAGCCGGACAAGGGTATGTGTCCTGGTCGCTGCACTAGTGCCTCCTCTGGTCGGTCGGGGCGCCTGTTCAACAGGGAGGGGAACTGGGGGGGGGATAACACGTTCCTCCGCACAAGACACGCCCTCCCAGTGAAACTCCTCGCTGTCAGGTGAAAAGAAACGGTTGGTGACTCCACATGCATCGGAGGAGGCATGTGGTAGTCTACACCCTCCCCCGGCCGACAGACGGAATTGGCCGTGTAAATTGGGAGAAAAATGTGTGTGTGTGGGTGGGAGGGGGAAGTCATAAGTAGGACCCATAACATTTTTCCCCAGGCCTAGTGAATACTTACAGCAGCCCTGTGGGTAACATTTAGTCAATGAATTGTGCTGATTTAAAGGGCTCTGGCTGCCTCCATCACACTTCATTGGCCCTCTTGATGAAAGTATCAATGCAGTCCCTACAGTACATATATACTGTCAGACTAAACTGTAAGTATCATCTGATACCAAGTACTGATCCAATCCATTACTTTGAATGAACCCTTATGCCATTCGTTTGGGGTCAATGGGCAGAACTGCTGGAAATATAACCAGGTTTTTCCATTAGAAAAATATATTATTTTGCCCTGCCTGAAAGCGCTTTAATACCAATACCCTATTTTACCAATGTGTTTGGGTAATCCTGGTGTCTGTAAAAAAAAAAAAATTGACACAGACAGGACTTGGATGTGTGAAGAACTATAAATTTATGGTTCAAAGCGAAGCTGTACACTGCCCTGTACCACAGAATATTTTCTCGCTCCACCACAGTGCTTGACTAAACACTGGGATGAGGCAAGCAGAGAGATAGAGCCTGTGAGGCTGAAGGGGTGGAAGATGAAAAAGGAGGTGTAGCAGTAGGAGGAGAAGTGGAGAAAAGGAGGAGTGGAGTTGATACCATTTAAATTGATTCCACGACCTGTGGGCCTGCATCCTGTCACGCTCCTTGCAGCTCCAATCCTCTGCCATTCCCATCCAGGAAGCACACATCGGAGGAGGCCGGTCACTAACTACCTCTCTCTCTCTGGATAGCTATTTGCATCCCCCGGTATGTCACACCTCCTCCATGGCCAGCCTGATTCATTCTCTTATATTCCACACCATGTCACAACCATTCAGCAGTTGTGGGCCTCAGCAAGAAGCCTGGGCTGCATGGTTCACAGTGTATTACGGACAGATTTGAGGTCTTCCCTTCTCTCTCTCCATCTCTCTCTCCCTCCATCCCTTTTTGTTATTTCTCTATCTCCTTGCATCCATCTCAGTTTGCATTCCCATCATTTCCCCTCGCCTTCCTACTTTGACTTTTTTCCCTCTCTTTCAAATTCACTTAATGGCTTTTCTTTCCCATCTCACCTCTCCTCTACTCTGTCTCTTTCCCTGTCTCTCACTATCTTTGTTCTTCCTTCGTGCCATACTCTTTCTGCCTCTGACTTGAGTGCCATTTGATGAGACCTGGATTGACAGCGGTGGAGTATCGGTGCTGTGCAGCAGTGCACCCAGGAGAGGATATCACAGAGACAGGCCCTCTTCACATTAAATATCATCTGACACCTAATCTGCTGCACCTTCTGCTGCTGTGATGAGAGGAGGAGAAAGACGGGACCATTTCCCTGCTCTGAGAAACAGCCTCCTCGTCTTTCATGTATAGAGGAGGAAGTGCCCTGTAATTAATACATCAAGACAAAGGCTGCTCTAAGCCCGCCTGTCTTTGAGAATGAGAGAGAGAAAGGTGAAATGTGAACAGCCTTGTGCACCTTTGCCCACATTCACCATGAAATGTAATCAACCGGGGACACAATTATGTCAAAGACAACAATTGAGGTTCCCCCTCCCGTCTGTCTTTCAGGACAGCCACTATCTATTGCGAAGTTGTCGCAATTCTGCATTGTATGAATATATCACGTTGTTGATTTGGCAGACGGATCATAGGTTTGCAGTGGAGATTCAGGGCAGTGGCCAAGAAAACAGCCTTTTTATGATTCAGCAAAGGTCTGTGCTGATGCGGCTGCAAATTGAAAAATGAATGAGAACTGACAAGCCTCCAAGGGAAATCAATCTAATAGAATAGAACCTTAAGGTTAAGAATAGAAGGTTAAGAACCTGCATAGTCTTAAAACCCTGACCAAAAACAATCTTTATCAATTCAGTTGTTTATTGGCAGAATAAGCAACACTCTATCAACCAAAACACGTACATATTATGCCATCAAGTAACAGTTTGATAATGATAATGATGTTTACTTTGAGGACTCATTGGATGATTGTTTTAGCTGACACCTGACTGAGCTTTATTTCATGGTAATAACAGGCCTGAACTAAAAAAAAACAGTTCTCATATCCGCCAACAGTCACCCAGGGTACCCACAGTAGCCACGAAGTCAGTCTCCCACTCATTTTTCAATGAAGCACCGTCATCTGATGACTGCAGAGACTAGAGTGTTAGTTCTCATGTTTCTAGTTTTGGGGGAAACTTGTTCCTGTGTTCAAAATTGGCTATACCTCCCAAGATCATAGGAAAAACATATGTGAATTCTGTTTTAATGTGGATTTTTCTTTTAGAAAAAATAAATAAAACATTTCCACACAACCATTGCCAAGAAATGGTCTTGACCATGAAGACATCTATTGCACTTAATGTTGGTTTGGCCCTTTCCTTTTGCCAGGTGGGTTTGATGTGACATGAAAGGTAGATGTGGCTCAAACCCAGCATTCAGAGTGGTTGTCAACCAACCAGCCACCCAGCCAGGACTCCCAACCCCAGGCTACTCGACCTGAAAGGCATCAGTGTCTGGGAGTTCATAACAATGTGGCCCAACCTCTATCACAGTCATTTGTTTCCCCCACTTTGGCACTGGGAGAATTGCTCTCAATCTCTTGGAGGGAGTCTGGCATTCCTTCACCCCATCCATCACAAACTCTCTCTCCAGAGGATGGAGCACTTCCCCGCCTGCCTGTCCGCCTGTCTGACGCTTTACCCGGCTGGATGCTGTCTCTGTGCGCCACGGTAGTCCATCTGACCGTCTCCCTGTGCCTGGTGCAATTACCCTCTGCACAGGCATACATCACCCAGGACATGTTGTGCACTGGTGGACATGGGACTTTTTCCTTTGTTCTGGCACCATAAGAAAAGGCCGTGCCATGGCCAGTGATATATAGCTGGTAATGCCCACTACGTGCAATGTACCATCATAAAGCATTATGTTTGACCCTTATGTGAGGGCATGTCTGAGGTAACTGGAGCTGATTCACAATTCATTATCCTTTCTTTTTTCTTCTTCTTTTTTTTTACATTGGTGACCAAATTCCATGAACCTTTGTTCATTTGACTTTAGAGGAGAGCGGTTTTACATAAGAAAAAAAAGTTTGATGAAATGCACTTCCAATGTTGGATCCCTTTTTACTAAGAAAACTGTTACTAACACAACCCACTGCAACAAGGAAAGATATCTAGACACACTAAGATGTAAATCAAAGTAATTGCAAATGCATATCAAAAGACACACTGTAAAATCACCGAAGGCACATGGATTCAGCTCAAGTGAAATAGTGTATTACTTGGATTCTTAATAACAGAGCAATAAAGTTAACTGTGAAATGATGGTTTGTGTACAGTAGGTGCAGTGGGGTTGAGTCTTGTCAAGGGCAGTCTGAGCTTCTGTCTAGGGGCGAGTGCTTTTGGTTAACATGGTGGCGTGAGCAGGGAGACCATCCTTTAATCTGAAGGCCTGGGTTCATGCCCCCAACAACAATCACTCGCCTTGCAGAAGTGTCTTTGAGCAAAAACACAGAATCTCTACCAGCTCCAGGGATGCTATTCTGTTAGTGACCCTGCGCCCTAACCTCCCCGTGGAGGGAGGCGATGAAGGAGAGAACTTTTACTTTGGATCTCTCTCTCTCTCTCTAATGGTTAAACTCCTGCCTGCAGTCATTCATTACAAAATCCCATGTGTGGATCCACTAATGTGAGTGTATACGATAAAGCACAGGGGGAGGGGGGTTCTTGGCTGGTGTTGACAACTCTTAAATCATTATACATAGGACCAAAGTGGCACTTATAGCATATAAACATCAGTTGGAACGTCCTGGGTAGAACAATATAACGTGTGTGTGTGTGTGTGTGTGTGTGTGTGTGTGTGTGTGTGTGTGTGTGTGCGTGTGTGTGTGTGCGTGTGTGAAGTGGGAGAAGCAGATAAGCTTAAAAAACAGAAAGATGATTCAAGTCGGGCATTTGTTCACATCAGCGTCAATTATCAAACCATGAAAAGAGTCTTCTCAGTATCTCTCGCATATTTTTCTCAACTTCTCTACAACAACATGACAAGAGCGATATCTTCCAAGTCACTGAAATCACACTCAGAAAAAGAGATTAGATAAATCAGCCAGAATGTATTCATGACAGAACTTATCATCGTTTACCGCATCATTTTTTCTCGACAGGTCTCATTTCGCTGGAGATTGGAGCTTTTCAGCAAGGGCAGTTGCTCACGCTACACAAGCAGGTGATGATTAAAGAGTGACCTTACGCTTAATTAGTGGCAACCGGGAGATTTCACTGCTTGGCGATGAATCATGGGAGGAAAAAGCAGCCGCCAGGGAAATGTTACCTAAGTGATTAGGTGAGGGGTGTAAATCAATAGTGCCGTTGACCTGCGAATAGAGTGGCAGATGGGAGCAAGGTACAAAATAAAGATGGAAAAAAAGAATGAAAGGACGTGATTAACATGAATGACCCACTCATGGCTCAAGGACCACTACACTAAAGGTATATTGTTAGTTAAGACACTTCTATTATGGCCTTTTTTTCTTTTTTCATTTATAATTTGAATCTGTTGTGATTAACAATATGCTTTTATGGACATGTGCTATGCTGAGTAGCCTTCTCTATGCAAATGTTAAACATCCTACTCCTACTGTACCTATTTTCAAATCCTTGGTTAACAAGCAAAGACAAAACAATGGATAACAGGATAATGGAAATGTACAGAGGACCACAATGACAACTGGACATCACAGAGGAGGTGTTCGCAGACTTGTAAATGACGACGAGTATGTTACTAATATGTGCCAAGGAAATGTTGTCACTGTCGTAGTAATTATCACAAAGTTGAAGTGCGGAAATAATCCCTGCTGCAGAATAAAAAAAAAGTTGTTTTCATCTCTAGCACGCTGGCTCAGATAAAACAATTCATCTTATCTCCTCCCCTCAGCAAAGAAAAGGGCCCAGTGGCTCATTGGAATCTGCAGCTTTAATCTCTTGTGTGAAGCAGTCTGTTCCAAATCAGTAGTTGATGCTTCACTCCTCCCTTTCTCAGCCCTAAATGGACTGAACTCTTTTTAATATGTAACCAAGGGCAGGAGACGCATTAGTTATTCAAGAGAGGAAATCGATAGCCAAAGTAGACCTTGACATTCACAGCCTCAGAATGGCTAACTACATGTTCGTTGGCTACCTGTGTGTGTGTGTGTGTGTGTGTGTGTGTGTGTGTGTGTGTGCGTGCGCGCATGGCATGTGTGCTACTGCAAGCAAGCAACACATTGAAATCACTAACCCTGTCGCCCCTAAATGCTACAGTAAAATGCTATAGTTAAAGATAATTTATAGCAAATTTTTATAGCAAAGAATAATCTGAACACATTACAGCGTTTACCTTGTAACAATGAAAGGAATAGGTAACAATAACAAAATGGATTGCAGCACTGACTGTTCAACGTCAAAACTTTCGCTATAGGTGGAACTAAAAGTCTTGGGCTCAAATGTCATATTTGCCGGCCAATTTAAAACAAAATCTATTTACCAAATCTCCTTGCAATTAAATATCAGTTCGTTATGTCCCATTAAAATATGGCCTGGACACTGGCTGTGTGATTATGTCACTTCAGGTGCAGATGAGTCCCATGTGGCTCATTTCTCACACACACACACACACACACACACACACACACACACACACACACACACACTTACACATCTCCACGTCCAGACTTAATTAACTCTTTTGAGCAGGAGCAGCATGCTTTGTCATTGCTCCTGCACTAATTAGGTTCTGCACCCTTACTTTTTACACAAACATATTTTATGGAGCAATTTAAAATATGTAGTGCTGCATAATTAAAAAGAGATGAGGGAATGAGTGGGATCTGTGCCACGACAGCAGCAAAATGAAATGTCTCTTATATAGTTCGGGTGGTCACTGCTGAAGAAAAGCGTTTGGCTGAAAAGAGAGACAGAGTGGGTTTGGACAAAAAAGTCAGATCACCTTCATTACAAAGTAAATATTATGAGCAAGCGTCTAAAATCTGTTTGGCACGTGTAACCAAATGGGGTCATCCATAAGTGATGTCGGAAAAGAGGGAGGAAGGAAACGCATTAAGGTAAATAATGATTAGCTGCTGGGAGCATATGCTGTTGCTTCAATAAGCTCAATCCTAATGACTTATTTGGCAGTTGTTGTCTTGACCTGCGTGTACTGCGTAAATGTTCGAACACTGAGGTGAGACCAGATGTTTGGCAGACACGTGTACGCATTAATAAACAACATGCACATGCTCACACACAGATAGTTGCATCAACATATACACATGCAAAACGTGAACACACACAATACTGCATGCAAACACAGACTCTCCCTCTCTCAGACTCTCTGCACATCTGCGCTGACAGTCATTGGGCGAAGAGTCATTTTTTCTCGGCCTGCTTGTTGATATTTGTCCTGTCAGCTCTCTAAACCAACTACTATCTCCTGTACAGACCTGAGCAAAAATATTCAGGGTCAAACTTCTTCAGGTGCAAATTTATCTTCACAGCCACCAGGAGCCTTAAAAAATGGGAACATAACTAGTATGATAAAATAAATGTAGTGCTCCTAATTTTGTTTAAGATTTGCCAAGGTGCTAATCTATTCCTGTCAGTGACAGGTACACATATGGCCATCTGAGAAGTTATATTGTACTGAATACTGTCCTGTCCTATACTGTCCTAGTGCTCCACCCCTGAGAGGATGTGTTCAAAGGTGAAATTCAAGATAAAATGAATGGCTGTTTGGAAGACAGACATCGCCATACCTACATATTACTGAGCAATTATGTTGATTAGCTGTTTAAAAGATGTCTTAATGGTTTGTAGTGTAGTTATAGGCTACAATTAGGCATTGACCCTTAGGGAGCATGCATATTAAGTAGAATGTATGTATGTATGTAGTTTATTTGATAGGGACAATGCAGATCAACATAGTACATCACATGATGTGACTGATGTTTAGCATATAGAGATTATAGCTTAAGCTAGTTTCCAACTCCTGTCCCTAGATGGAGAGAGAGAGAGAGAGAGAGAGAGAGCGCGAGAGAGAG
>CABFOS010055637.1:0-19016 GCA_900660315.1 Diretmoides pauciradiatus | reverse complement strand
CATGGGAGTGTACAAATGTACATTTGTACACTCCCATGTTGATAAGAGTATTAAATAATTGAAAAATCCCCAGATAAAAACAGATAAAAAATGTTTAATTAATTTGCGATTAACTATGGACATTCATCCTTTCCCTTTTATTTTTATAAAACAGAAAACAGTTTTGAAATGCAAAATAATGGAATTTTAAACATGCGATTAAAAATGTGATTAATCGTGATTAACTATGGCAATTCTGCGATTAATCGCGATTAAAAAAATTAATCGTTTGATAGCCCTAGTTAACACGTTTTAAAACTTTTAAGTTTGACTGTAAATGAAGCATAAGTTGGTGGTTTTATTTATTTTATGTGGGAGCAAAGCCTTTGTGCTTTGACCCATCTATGGTATTCATATACTCTGCATTACTTCAAATGGGGCAAAGTGAATCTTGAGATTTGATGGTTGATATTCATTCTATAATAGTCTCTTAAGGTTTGCTTGCTTTCTGTTAAAAAAGTGCACTTGGAAATGTACAAAGCCTATTTACTAAGGCTGATTTTTCTTTATCCCAGGTAATATTTTTTCCAGGTCATCAAGTGAGAACTTACATCCCTTTGTTTTCATTTGCTACACAAAAGTGAATTGGTAATAAACTTAAATAATGTAATACACTAGCTTCATCAAAATCTATATACAAAACATAATAAAATAACTTTCATCACCTTTAACATCCACATGAAATTGCATTGCATCATCTGTGGTTTTGCAGCTGTAAACCCCTGCATGAGACAGCGTCACTGATTGGACAGCCAATGTTCTTATGGAACCCTCTGACTGCATGTCTTGCCCAATTGCTTCAAGTAGCTCTATTCCGTCCTTGTACCAAGTAACTTGAGCTTTAGGATCTGATATCTCACATCGCAGCACTATGGCATCGCCAACTTCAACGGATTGGTTCCTCTTAGCCTCACAAGGTGTTGTAATTCTCACAGGTGGAGCTGGGGAAGTTTGAGGTGATATCAAGAGAGAATTGCAACACTGTTATTAGCTACAACAGAAACTATGCTTCCAATCAACAAGAGCAAACTCTCACAATTGAGAATAGTCATGCCAGTACCTATAAACTTATTAGCACTCGTTAAGTCCTTAAAATAGATTTATCTGGATGCACGGATATGTCATGTTAGTGTTTTAACAGGACTGTTTGTTAGATATGCATTCTAGTTAGGCTTTGGAGCTAAAATATTTACTCTTTAAAAATGTCACAGACCACCCAAGCTCAAAGTTTCACATTGACTACTTTAGTATTTTTTAGTATGAACTAATGAATAAGTAAATAAATATAGAAATTGTCGAAATGTCAAGGATTGTGATAAACAATCTCTTGATTTTACACAATCTCAACATTGTGCCCATCCATTTCCTTGTTTGATAATGCTAACCATTTAAATCACCTTCAACAGCCACCTTAATTGCAATGACATCATCACCCCAATGACTGTCACATGCCCTTGATAGATAGATCTCTTCTGATTGGACAGTTGATGTCTGCTTGACATAACAGGGCTCTGACGACTGGGTAGATGATCTTTGCTCAGAGTTAATTGTGCAGTCCAATTGGTCTTCTGTTGTCTGCATGGTGTGATAAAAGTCTTCTGCTTGGACTTCTTTTGTGGACTGATACAGCACTTCTGATTGGATAGATACTGTTTTTCCAGTGTGATAGAGGTCATCTGATTTGACATTTGCTGTCTGCAGCAAGTTACAGATCTCCCCAGATTGCACAGATGCTGCTTGCAGCGTTGTAGAGTTATAAAACTCATTTGACTGAAGGGATGCTGTGTGAGGGGAGTAACAAAGTTCATCTGATTGCAAAGTTGCAGTCTGTAAGCAGTTACAGAGTTCCTCTGATTGGACAGTTGTAGTCTGTAAGCAGTTACAGAGTTCCTCTGATTGGACAGTTGTAGTCTGTAAGTAGTTACAGAGTTCCTCTGATTGGACAGTTGCAGACTGTAAGCAGTTACAAAGTTCCTCTGATTGGACCGTTGTAGTCGGTAAGCAGTTACAGAGCCCCTCTGATTGGACAGTTGCACTCCGTAAGCAGTTACAGAGTTCCTTTAATTGGACAGTTGCAATCCGTAAGCAGTTACAGAGCCCCTCTGGCTGGACAGTTGAAGTCTTTATGGGGTTACAGAGCTTGGATTGAACAGTTGCAGTCCGTAAGGAATTACAGAGCTCCTCTGATTGGACAGTTGCAGTCTGTATGGAACTATGGAGCTCCTCTGACTGGACAGTTGCAGTCTGTATGGAGCTATGGAGCTCCTCTGATTGAACAGTTACAGCCTTGAGGGATTTAGAGAACTCCTCTGATTGGACAGTTACAGTCTTGAGGGATTTAGAGAACTCCTCTGATTGGACAGTTACAGTCTTGAGGGATTTAGAGAACTCCTCTGATTGGACAGTTACAGTCTTGAGGGATTTAGAGAACTCCTCAGTTGCAGTATGCACAGATTTACATAATTCATCTGATTGGACAGTTTCTGTCTGAAGGAAACTATCAAGCTCTTCAGATGGGGTTTTTACTTGCTGTATGTAGTAACAGAAGTCTTTAATTTGTGCTTCTGTAGGCTGTATATACTGCTGGTGCTCGCCATGTGGGACTATTGTTGGCTGTGTAGTGTTGTAGCACTCCACAGAATGGACATTTACTCTTTGTTGATTGTCGGAGAGCTCTTCTGAATGAACAGTGTTTGGCTGTTCAGTGTTATATTGATATGCTGACTGAAGAGTTAGCTTTTGCCAGGAATGTTCTTCATATGTCTGGGGTTCTCCTCTCTTACTGCAGAAGATCTCTGAATTTGGTTTTGTAGACATGCAGTCATCTTCAACAGGGTAAGCCTCTTCAATGGACTTGTTCTGCTGAATCTCTTGGTCAGGTGAGAGCCTTGGTGGTGTAGCTATAGGCATTGTGAGAAAGGTTTTCAGTAGTTGTTTGCCTCAATAGTTCTTCTCAAAATAGAATTGTACATCATAGTGGGTTAGCATGAAGGAGTTATGGGAGAATCCATTGCAAAGACAAACAGTTAAGAAGGGCGACCAGACTTGGTCTGAAATTGAGGACAATCAGTCCTTTTAACCACTACAGTAAACTCCCAATACTGTAATACTATGAATCTGTGCACCAACGTCTTAGTAATTCCTTTGAAAAAATATCCAAAAAGTATATTAATTTCCTCCTTTTTGATAAGAGTTCATTGTCATTGCAACGGGGACAGGTTCAGGGTAGAAAAGTGAATGACAGGATTTGGTGATGAATAAGACGTAAGATGGGCTTCAAGATTTGAAAGCTGCTTGTTACAAGCATAAAAAGATGGTTGTTAAAATGGAAAATGACATCACAAACAAAACACAACATATATATTAGTATGAAGAGCATCTACTCATAAAACACCCAGATGTTTGATTAAGAGCGGAAAACAGCAGGAAATGATATGAGATCAGGGATGACAATATGACTCAAAGCATTTTTGAAATGGAAAAAATATATATTTTTAAAAATATACATTTTGTAGATACCTCAAGAGATTGAACTAACAATAAAATTCACCACTGTTGTTAGTGGCATGTATGTGCTGGGTTAAAATGGATGACTAATGTTGAAATATATCAAATCACCTTTGACATCCACAGTGTATTGGGCAGATGCATCAGCTATCTCACCACTTGCATCACCAGAGTGACACTGTTCTGCTGTTTGGACAAAGCCAAAGAGAAAACAATGAGCTGGGTGATAGCTTCAGGTATGTAGCTAAATACTGTTGACTGATTCTTAATTGTGCAGATGCATGTGGAACACCACCTTTCACATCCACATTAAACTGCGCATCACCAGTTCTTTCACAGCCAAACCTCCCATCACAGGATAGGTCATCTGACTGGAGGAGCATAGTCCTTCTGCTGCTCTCTGATTCACTGTCAAGTTTCCCTTTTGGGTAGATCTGGGTCCCATCTTTGTACCAGCAGGCTTTGGCAATGGGATCTGAAATCTCAAATTGCTGAACAATTGGGCAGCATGCTTCTGTGGACTTGGTCTTCTCAACTTCAGGACCAAGCAGATATGTCACAGGTGGCGCTACAGATAATCATTGGGGGATAATTTTAGTGTAAGTTATTAAGTAAGTTAACGGATTTAAAGTGATCTCAATTTATAGATTTATATATATCATCTCTGTATGGTAACAGCTAAGATGCCAGTCCAAAAGCTACAGAATCCAAGTTAGTTACAACTGAAATAGGAAACTCAACATTTGACAATCACCTTGATTTTGTACAATTAACTGGGCAACATCATCCGCTGTTGCACAATAGTATGTCCCAGAGTTAGAGGGGTGACTTGGTTCAATTACAAGGGTCTTCCTGATGCCTTCTATTTCAAAGTCAGGCTGACTTTTAGAATCATGTTCTTCATCCTTCTGCCATGGCACCTGGACAGCAGTGTCTGAGGTTTCACAGGGCAGTTCAATAGGGCAGGTTGCTTCAAGTGACTGGCTCTTCACAACCTCCAGTGGTGATGACAATGGCAACGTTGGAGCTAAAGATGATATTCATATTATGAATGTGGACTTTACAGTGCATAACTACATTTTGATTAAGAGAAGGGCTATAGGTACAGCTTTCCCAAATTGACTAATGTAATTTCTCAGACCAGAATCAAAGAGGTGAACTCATACATTCAAGCATTACATAAAAAAGTATTTCATATTTTCAGTCAAGAAATTATGTATTTCAGGGATAATTTGAAAAACACATTCAACTTTACACAAAACACCACAGACAGATATGCATACTGCAAATGTTAGTTGAAGCTCCAGAAAGCTCTAGAGATTAAGATTCAACAAATTTTAAAAAATCACCTTTGATATCCACAGTGAAATGGATAGTATCATCAGATGTTTCACAGCTGTATAACCCCGAGTGAAAGAGCTCAGCTGATGGGATAATGAGTCTCCTGAAAGTGCCACTAGAATGAATGTCCCACCCATTCTGGGGGGAAAGCTTTACTCCATCTTTGTACCAGCAGACATGACCAGTGGAATCTGTAACCTCACATTCCAGTTCAAAAGGTCTGCCCGCTTCAAGTGACTTGGTTCGCTCACTTTCAAAGATGGTTGTGAACTTCTCTGGTATAGCTAGCATTGGGAATTCAGAACAGACTAAATAAAATTGAGGCTGTGGAAATGGATATCTTGCGAAAACTGATCTGGTCAGTAGAAGATGAAAAGGACCTGGAGAAGTACATTCAAGGAGAGCCACAGCAGCCACAAAACAAATTATCACAAACAGTAATAACAATTAGTTAACAGTTCTGTGGGGCTATGTGCACGGAGCACTATCTCAAAACACAGAAAGCAGGGGTTATTAGTGGTGGGGTTACATTATTATTGCACAAGATAAAAAGTGCAAAGTCACCTTTGATTTCCACTTGAAACTCCATGGTATCATCATCTGTGGTGCAACTGTACACACCAGAGTGGGACAGCTCTGCAGACTGGACAACTAAGGTCCTTGTGTTGCCATCTGAGTGGATTTCTAATCCACTCAAGTTTGAAATGAGCTGCGTCCCACCTTTGTACCAGCAAACGTGGGCCTCGGGATCTGAGACCACACACTGTAGTAAAATGGGGCAGCCTGCTTCGATGGACTTGGTCCTCATTTCCTCTGGAATTGCTGAGAACTTCACAGGTGGAGCTATAAATATGTTTAGATCTTAGATCAACCTTAGGTCACCCTTACATGCCACTCCTAAAGATTAATAAGAATTTCATGAGCTAAATTTCCTGAGTTCAAAATTGCTAACATGCTCTATTATAATAAAAGAAAACGGGATATTATACAGTAGCTGCAGTGCTGTTTTAATAAGTGACAAGAAGAAGAGCAACACACACGTGTGTCATCATAGTTAGTAGCTTTGCTGAGAGAATGCTTATTAATTTTTCATACGCTTAAATAAAACTTCAAGTCACCTTTGATGTCCACACTGAACATGATGGTGTCACCCTTTGTCTTGCAGCTGTATAACCCAGAGTGGAAAAAATCTGCAGACTGGACAATCAATGTCCTTGCCAAGCCGTCTGTTACAATATCGACTCCACTTTGAGGAAGGAGCTTGGACCCATCCTTGTACCAGTGCACCTGGGCAGAGGGATCTGAGAGCTCACATTTTAAAACAATGCTGCTGCCTGCTTCGATGGTCTTGTTCCTCTCAGCATCTGGAATTGCTGAGAACTTCACAGGTGGAGCTATGGATGTTTAGATATTATGATGGTTGTTAAGTGTGCATGTGCTGTTTTTATGCTTAATTTACTGTTTGTTTTGATATGTCAGACTGTATAAGGCAAGATTAAACATATGTTTGAGCAAAAAGATTAGAAGTAAAAAAGTCACAATAAAGAATGTTAGTCACCGTGACAGAAATTACGTAACTTTTGCAAGAAGCGCTTGCCACTCACCCTCTACTTCCACATTGAATCTGATGACATCATCAATCGCATCACAGCAATACACTCCCGAATGTGAGAACTCTGCCGATTGGATGACAATTCTCCTCATGGTGCCCTCAGATTGGATATGAAGACCCTCCATCGTTTGTAATTCCACCCCATTCTTGTACCAATGCACTGGAGCTGCAGGGTCTGACAGCTCACAGTAGAGCACAATGGGATTTCCAACTTCTACAAATTTATTACGATCCATTTCTGACAGTGGCGAAAACTTCACAAGAGGAGCTGCAAGTTTCAGAAACATTATGAGGAATTTTTACATCACTGATTCAGCATGTTCTCATATCAAATTCGTAGTTATAGTTAGGGAAAGTAGTGCACTATAATGTCATACGATATTGTAGGAATTGTGTGAAAGAGGCAGTAGTTTGGCATAGGAATAGAGTGGTGGAGTAGTGGTGCGGAGGTCGGGTGGTGGATGGGTGTATAGCCTTGCCTTTAACTCCGGCAACCCACATTCTGAATCATACAATGGAGGTTTGTACTCTACTGTGTAAAAATATAAGGTGCAGTTTTTCTTATTTAACGATGATCATAACATTACCCTAACTGTAACCAGGTTGTTTTAGTTGTCCAAACCTTACTTTAATCCTAACCTTAACCGTAAGCTACATGAAAGCTGATTTAGGGCAGTGTTATGCAGTTGGGATCAATGTGTAGGCATTGTACCAATCAAGGTGGCATAACTTGTGTAATACATACCTTGAATGTATAATGCTGCAGAATCCCGAATGCTATAGGCAATGAAGGTAATCTCAGCTCCATTGTCTGTGTCACGGACTCCTCGGATGCGAAGAGATTGGTGTGTTCGGGACCGACGCATGGAATAATGCTCATCCTCCTGAAGCTGAGCACCATTTAAGAACCATGTCCCAATAACCGAGGCAGACAGCTCAATGGAGAAGCAGGCGTCCTGTCCCTCTGGCACCAAGGCGTCCTGTAGAGGTGCTTGTATTCTGGCCACTGGGACTGGGTGAGAAAATCAGTTTTATCCACATATGGTGTTTGTCAACCTTCTTGAGTGACTGATTGGATTTAGTTGATGAAATAAAATGTAATATGCATGTATATCCAGCACACAACATTATAACTATTAGGAGTGGGGGGAAATATCGATACAGCATAGTATCGCAATACTTTCTTCCGCAATACAATATCGATACAGTAGTGCCATGTATCGATACTTTATCTATTTTTACGCACGTTATAAAACCTATTTTTTCTTCTTTTTTTAGCTGGAGCGATGTAAAAGTACATTGCTGCCAAAATCCTGTAGGTGGAGAGTGTTAAAACAACTGCACTGTGCACTTTTATTTTGAAATTCAGCAGAACTGCATCAAATAAAAAAGAAATTGAGTTAAATTGATTCACTTCTTGCTTCTTATCTTGAGGTGTCATTTTAGCACTTGTAGGGGTATGACTTCAATTTTAATTGTCATTTTACATTTTAATTTACTTAAAATAAAATTAATCGCAATACTTAATGTATCGCAAAACTCCCCATATCGTGATACTATCGTATCGTGGCCCAAGTATTGTGATAATATCGTATCGGTGATTCCCACCCCTAATAACTATCAGGATGACATAATAAAGTTGCCATGTGTTCCTACATTATATAACAAGCCATATTCTTCATAATATAGTGATTCCCAATGTCCAAATACAAACATACACTATGATGACTTTAGCATGATTGGGCTTAATTTACCCAGGTGAACTGCTCTTGGGAACTCAACATTGTTGCTCTTGCCGTATTTGTTCACACTGCAAATGCGAAATCGATAATCAGCTTCACATGGAACGCTGTCACCAAGGATCTCCACAGAGGTGGCAGAGTCAGTGGTCAGGCACTGTAGCCACTCCTGTGAGCCAGTGCCCACTTCCTGCCTTTCAAGCACATATCCAGAGGGAGGATTCTTTCGTGAGTCCTGAGCAGGAACCCAGGAGAGAAGAGCAGCATTAGCACGCTCTGTGTTGATCTGTACACTCACTGGACAACTGGGAGGACAATGTCTTGCCGCTGAAACAAATGAGAAAACCATCATGCTTGTACTTGAGGGTATATTCTCCTTTTGGATAGAAATGATTAATGGTTCAATTCCAGACAAGACAGTTTTGTCGAATGCTGCCTTTGCGATGCTATAAAACACAAAAGATGGACCCTACCTTTCACCCTTAGCTGAGCGGAAGTCTTGGATCTGCCTACGTAGAAAGTCACAATGCCAGAGTCTTGGGGCATTGTGTTGACGAAAACTAGGATGTGAGTCCGGCCGAAAGATTTCAGGATGGTCTGGTGTGTTTCACGCAGCTCGATGCTATCTTTGTACCAGTGTATATCCATCTCTTCTTCTTCCACTTCAACACAAAAAGCAGCATTTTCTCCTTCTAAGACATCCACTTTTCTTGGAAGCTTCCGCATAATTGTGCCTGCAAGCAGACACATTGAAAGTGACAATCAATGGGGGCTGTCAAATCAAAATCAAAATTCTGTTTTAAAGTTACATTTCAGCTCCCCAACTCACAATCGATGGTTGAGTAGGGAAAGAGATATCCAGAATTCTCTCATTTTGTGAAGGGAAAATATGCAGAAAACAACTAGTGTATCAGGGAACTAGGACCACCATGGAATCATTGTCCCAGACCATCGTAACCAAAAACGTGCAACAATGCTAAAATGCTTTCTGAATATATTACTATACTAATATATTACTGTTTTGGTACTGTTGTGGTAGAAAATCTATGTTTGAACACACACTAACGGTGCTTTCACATTGAGACAGTTATGTTGATGCTGTCACAATGCTAAAGAATTGACTTCTATCTTGATCCAACACATGCGGTCCATGGCAGTCTAACATAATCAACAAAATATATCTACACAATGGATTTAAGCACCCAAGACTGTATTAAAGCAAACAAGTCAAGTTGTTTATCTACAAGGTCTTTGATTTTGGAAGAAAACTGTCTACCTTTCTGTCCAAAATTAATACTTAAAACTGGTATGACCACATGGTACCATGAAATATTAACAGTTCCAGCCTATCATAATTTGACTTGAAAGTCCAGTAGTTTCCTCATTGTCTACTGGCTACTGTAATGTTTTGTCCTGTCCCCTTGCACTATGTTAGGTCCTGTTATGCCTGTACCACATGACTCAGTATGTACTGTGTCACTATGCAAGTGATTTCCCGGCCAATGCACAGTACATTTTGGGAGGCAGGGTGGCGTTTGCACTGCTGCCCCACACACAGCCTGTGGGCTGTGTGTGGGGTATATCTTCCCATACCTTCGGTGCCTATAGTGCCCAGGTGGGTTATCTCGTAAAAAGGGCCTTTCTGTGTGGAGTTTGCATGTTCTCCCCGTGCTCACCTGGGGTTTCCTCCAAAAATAAGGACCCCCACCAAAAACATGCTGAAGATCATTGCCTGACCAGTGAGGAGGAAGATGATGGTTCCCTGGACGCTGCCTACGTCAGCTGCCCACTGCTCCTGGCCTGCCCCCCCTCGATAAGCCTCGGGAGAAATGCGGAAGAAACATTTCACAGCCGCCACAATGTGTGTGTGTGTGTGTGTGTGTGTGTATGCACGTGTGTACATGGCCTGTGATGATTAAAGATGGTCTTGCCTGTCCTAATTTCTTCTTCTTTCTTCTGATATGACTATATGTCTTAGTACTAATGCCTCCAAGATAAATTCATGTATTTTATTGTAGTTTCCAAATAAAGTGATTTTATTTTCTGATTGTGATTTACCTTTCACAGCTACCTCTGCAATGCTTCTCCCCCCATCGGGCATCTCGCAGAGGTAAATCCCATCGTCATCGACTCCAATGTCACGGATGGTTAGTCGCCGTTTTGTTCCCCACTCCTCCATCCCGTATTTGGCCCCTGGCTGCAGACGTCTGTCCTCCAGATACCATTTGATGGGAACAGAGTCCTCTGGAACCTCACACTCTAGAACAGCCAAGTCCCGTTCCCATACCTCTAGATCAATGAGAGGCTGCTTGAACCGCACAGGCGGCTCTGGCATTAAGGAGGAGGAAGAATGCTAGTATTATTAAACCAATATGACCTGTTTTAGTGTAGGAGGAAGTCAACATTTATTATACATTCATTATACCTACTGTATGTAGTATAGTATTTAGTAACATGGAGTGTAATGTTTTACTTTTTCAATATCCTTGCTCTGTGGCACCTGGTTGACTGCCTCTGGCATTACTGTATGTCACATCTGGAGTGTGATTTCACCATCAGCATGTCATCTTTTTTCCAGATGTTCTTTATTAATAATTGTAAATAAGCAGACTTATGTTTTGAAGCAGTAATCTAAGAATGCAGAAATAATTAAATAATTATAGAGGACAATGATGGTGGCTGGCTCCTCAATAGCTCATATGTGAAGTATGTAGCCTACCAAAAAAACACTACACCCAAGTGAAAAATTGTTTATTCATATTTACTACCACCTATCAAATAATTTTGATATCGCTCAATTCTCTACAAGTGAGTCCCCATGCAGAATGCTGGGAAAAAAATCACAACTCTTAATCTACAACCTTGTCCTAAATGCTATAACCTGTTAATTGAAATGTCTGTGGAGAAATGTTGCCGTATACTAGGGAAGCAAACAAGATAAGTGAAATTATGAGACAAGTTGAGGAAGGGAAAGATCATTAACACATTAGGGTGTTGGATAGGAAATAAACTGCTTGTAACTGACACCATCAGACAGTACAAGACAGTTGTAAACAAAGAAATGTGGACTGTACTGTATATACTGTAGTAGTCCCCATTTCTTTCTCTTACCAATGTTTCAACGAGTTCAATTCAACACAGACAACTCATGTAACACACTCAACATTACCTAATTTTTAGGATTTTAAATTTAAATCACTTAAAATCCTCCACCTCCACCTCACAGCTGTTCTAGTGACTGAGCATTAATCTGATCTTGCAGTGTTATTTTCTCTATCTCTGCCTGATACAATACTTTCTGTTGGTACTCGTCAGTTTGAACATTCCTGGGCCATGTGAGGAATCTGATCCCATCCCCACAGATTTAGGTCACATGGGCACACGCCCCCTGTGCCTTTTCACAAGCTAAGTGACTTTGCAGACATAACTACTGCTACTGGAATCCATCTCAAGTTGTTGAACTAGGCCTGGTTAGATAGTTGGAGATATCTTGGGTCAAATTTTAGATAATAAGACATTTCATTAATCCAGGATTTAATTGCTTTTGATGTTGCAGGTGTTGAATAATTTGGTTACTGATTATTTTTGCAGCTAATTGGCTTGTTAATGTGCCCTTTTATGAATGCCATTGATTGATTATACAAAGACTTTTACCCATTGAAATCCCTTAATTTGTAGGTGTTAGAGAGTATTGGAGAATATACATTTTTCTAACATTTGATAACCAGCTTTTGACAGGATGATAATATTGGTTATATTAGTTAACCTTAAAATTATAAAGCCATTGAAGATCATGTTTACTCACCTTTTACAGACAGATGCACAGCACTGAGGGTTTGTCCTGCAGTATTTGATGCAGCACAAACATAAACTCCATTATCCTTCTGCTTGCAGTACAACACTTTCAGTGTGAAGTATCCCTCCCTGTCCTCATACAACAAATAACGCCTTCCAGACAATATCAGCCTGCCATCTTTCCTCCAAATTATTTCTGGTTTGGGTTTTCCAGTCACAAAGCAGCGAAATTTAGCATGTTTGCCCTCTGTCACTGCAAACATTTTCACCTTAGTTGACTTGGTCATGGTGTCGTCTTTGAGCCGATATGACACCTGCCTGCCAATCCTCTGTTTTCCCTGGTGGGCTTTCCAGTGGCTGTTTGTGTAACCGTTACGATTTCCTTCATCTTCATGTCCTGGGCCTGCATCAACTAGTAACACAGCTCCCGCCAACCCTTCCCCGAACTCATTCCTGGCTTTGCACGTATACACACCACCATCTGGTGCACGGGTCTTAAATATCTTTAGCTGGAACCATCCACCATCCTGGTAGCCCACGCTGAAATGTGTGCTTTCAAAAATTTCATTGAGTTTCCTACCATCCTTTTCCCAGACAACATCTGGCCGTGGGTTTCCCCACAGCTTACAAGAGAAGACAGCATCGTCCCCCCGACCGACACGAGTGGAAAGGGGCTTGATGAGGAATCGTGGCTTGTTTTCCTCTCGTAGCTCCATCTCTTGTGCTTCACCTTCCACCCTCAGTGTGGCCGCTGCATATGTTTCCCCAATGCTGTTCTTTGCTTTGCATATGTACTGACCACTGTCCTCTGCAGTCACGCCTGAAATTATGAGATTGTAAACATTTCCATCCTCAAAGACCCTATATCGTCCTTGTGGGTCAATCTTTTCATTGTTCCTCTCCCAGATAACTGCAGGCCTTGGATCGCCACCAATCTGACACTTGAGGACTGCATCAGTCCCACTTTGTACCACCACAGGCCTTGGATAGGCTAAGAAACGTGGTGCACCGCCAAACACATCCATTTCTGCTGCTTCTTCAGCCTCACCTCACCTCAAGCAGGCCAGAAGAGCAATTAGTCGTTGTTACTCACTGGGGCAAGACTGTCCAACTTCTGCACTGTGCAAGTTTCTAAACAAAGAAAATAATGAAGAAATAATGAGACGTAACATAATATAAAAATATCCAGCATCTTACATGTTTGACGTAATACTTTTTAACCTGAAAGAGTGAAGGGTTTAAAAGTTTAAAAAGTGCCCATATTATCACGTTCGCCAGATCCTTGGACTACATGATAAATGACTATATATATATATATCTATAGGCTCTTATGTCTCTCATATAATAAGGAATAATATCCTTTGCACTGTATGTTTTGATGAATGAAAATACTGTTACCATTTAAACAGCCCAGCCCACTGGCCACTTCATGTCCATGTGTTTTGAGTGCAAATGGATGGTATGATTATTAGTGCTAATTGAATTAGATCTGTCTGCGTGAGAGAAGCACAGGGTAGTTGTGTGTGTGTGTGTGTGTGGGGGGGGGGTGAGCTGCCTAGTCCTATTGCAACAGCAGCCACAACACATAGCCAGCACAGTTGGTGCTGTATTTCAATGGGAAAGTGCTTAATATAGTACACCCTAAATAAAGACCGACGTGTGTGTCAGGTATCACAAAGAACGCTCTGAAACCTGCGTGCTCACACAAACACAGGCCGAACTCACAGTATGCCCACCCAAGAGACCTTGCAGTCAAAATATTCTAAGCCTCAATCACACCCTTTGTTGGCAGCCATGTTAGAGAATTTCATCTTTAACTGTCACTGTTAAAATTGGTTTTCTCTGTCATATTCCCAAATGAATAGCAGTAGGGCAGTCATCCCAAAGGTTATTCTCTTCACACTTAACACAAATTCTGGTCTTTGTTTTGGCCATTTTGCATAATCCCATTTTATGGTTTGCTTCTCCCATTTGGCTGCAGCAGCTAAAGCTTGGCCTTGATGGACATGTGAACTTGCCAGATGCCATCTATCAGTCAGTTGGGTTTATGTATTTTGGGACAGCTTCCACAGAGTGATGAAAATGTGGTCCCTTGGATGCAGGGACAGTCTCAAAGAAGATAATCTGGGCCTCCTATTTTTCAAGTGACTTTTCTGTCCCTCATGTGATCTCTTAGGACAGCTTTTGAAACTCCCCCTTCAAACACACTAACTAACATTCAACAGTGTTTCCCATGGTCATATCTTGGAGTACTGAACTGACAGTGTTCTCATATGTTCAAATGTTTAATTCATAGTTACGGAAAGTAATATTCTATAAACTGAGTGAATTAGGAGGCAGAGCTAATGTGACTGAAACAGGTAGTAGTTTGACATTGAAATGCAATGGAAAGTATCGGCATGCATGTTGGAGTGGTACTGTAGATGAGCATTTACACTTGCCTTCAATTCTGTTCAATTCCGGACACATGCAAAAAGCTTAAATTTGTAGCAAATGTCTTATTCAACCATAACCAGTTGCTTTTAGTTGTTAAACATAACCCCAACCTTAAGTAAAAACAACACAAAGTTGTTTTAGCAGTGATCAGTTATGCGGCTGGCCATGCGTCGGTATTGTACAAATCAAAGGTGCATAAGTGTTTAGTGAGATAGCATACGAATGTTATTTGAGAACAAGTTGAATCCAGCATTCTCTCACACCTTTGATCTTTTGTCATTCTTGCCAACATTAACCAACAAATAATTTCCATTATACAATATATTTCAGATTCCCTCTCTTCTGTGTCCTGCCTAGGTACAAATTAATTCTACTTTCATATTAAAGTAGTTGATAATGTTGAGGATATTGTTTTTAATTGGATAAAATATTGAAATCACCTTGACTGCATGTGTACGGCAATGTTGCACTTTGTACTGTCTATCTACAGTGGTTATGTTCCCTGTTGCACTGAAGTTTTTTTGAAACTGAAACGAATTCCCCCGTTCTGACTGTGTGGCATGGACTTTTTACTCAAGAGATAACTATATATTAGTTATCCATCAGTTTTAGTTAGACCGTTTGTAAATTAAGTTATATTTTGGTGTTAACATTCATTCAAGTTGGACAAAAATAATTTCTCACATGGCTAGATATTTCATTAAATATTGAAATGTTGAAAGTAGCTTCAATATTCCCCCTGGAGGTTTAAAGAGAGGAGATTAACCCCTGTGTTTACTCGTCTGGTTTAATTGGAATGACCTTTGCCCCTTGTGAAGCTGTGCTGCGTACCCCTCACATGACCTACCTCGCTTCAGTCCCCAGGAACGACCGGCAACATACATTCCGCACTCACAATCTCTCTTCGAGTTAAGAAGAAATGTCACCCGTCTCCTGCAGGCTGAGTAATGTCCCAGGTTGATTTCACACAAATGTTCTCCTCAAAGGTCCCACGTGTTTTGTCAGTGCATATTTACAGACTTCTGTCTGGCAAGAGAGATAGAAAACAGAACTTCAGTATCCACTCCCGTTCCACAATTTCAACGTGGTCCCCCAATCTCTGTGTCGTTCAGCCCTTAGACACCCCAAGTGTCATTGTTCGTAGAAGACTGTTAAATGCTTTTGCAGCTGCTGCTGTCCCCTAAAAATACCGGCAGCCTCGATGACAGCAGTGAAGATAAGTCGGGCGCTTCCATTCACTTGCTAGCATGGGCTAAAGATAGGTTTGAATGACCGGTGCAGGGCAAACTGCTTAGCTTACTTGAGACCTTGCAATAAAAAAAAGGAGAAGGGCAGGCTTCTGGTCTCTACAAATCTTTAAAGGTCATCCTCAATAAATCCCCTCCATTTTCTGATTCAGAAGTGATACAGTCTTGACAGTGAGCAAGAGCTATTGCCAACAGATATTGGTAAGCATTTATCTAAAAGTGTCGTCATGGGTGAGGGATGCTTTTAACAGGAGGGAAACCTCTTCTGGCAAGTAGAGTCTGTTTGGCCCACTTGAAATGACTGAATATTAACAGCTAAGTAGTCAAGCACAAAAGGCAAAATCAAATAAAAATGGAGCTTTTTGTGTGCATGATCCTCAAACACTGTTTGAAACACTTTGACACCTTCAGTCTCTTTCAACTACTACTTCATCCAGGTTGGGCATCTACAGACACTTTCTGTGTGGATTCCCTAAGGAGACAAATCTTCCATCTTGCTTTATCCCACTGCTACTGATAATTTACCAATATCAAGATATAGTGGAGAGGAAACCCATCAAATTCAGTTTACTCACCTTATCGGTTTGAGTTAGTTTACCCAACGTCCTAAGTTAGAAATCTAAAGATTATCCTGATTATGTATTATACTGATGCTGTTTGCTTGAAAACATAGTTCCACCAAGAAAATTGGCCACAATTACTGAAAATATCAAAATGTATTGAAAATATAGACGTTTTTGTATACAGTTGTTCGATTCATGGTGGTTTATACTTTACATACCTTTTTATTTGCCACTTTGCTGCTGCTTATAACTTTAAAAGGGTGTAGTGAGATCTGTTGATACACAGCAGTCATAAACAAAATGTTTTCCAGAGTAATTCTCTCCTTGGATAGACCATATCTAGCAAGTTGATCTCCTCCAACACCTACAGTACTGATCTATCCATGACAATCCCCCTCACAGGGAAGCTGGCATTGCACTGGGTGCAAAAAACAAAACAAAAAAACACTGCATTGAAATATTCTAAACAGGAATCAGGAAAATAAGTTTGATGTAATTGATTTAATCAATTTCTCGTACTGGATATTGTGATTACACGTAGATGCTAAGCAATGATGCTAAGCACACAGTCAATGAAATGTGTTCCTGTGGGTAGAGCATGGTACAAACATGATATACTGTATATTTGATGTGTTTCTTCAATGGCTGATGATGATGTATACCTGTATAGATGATTGTTTATTGATAGTATGGGTATCTATAGATCATCTGTTCTAGTAATGTGTCATTTACTGATATTTATTATACTCAGGGGTTTTTGAGGGCACACAAATTCACACAAATATGTTCACAATGTGAATCAATAGAGAACAGAGCTATCAATGGAGTTATTGCTAGATTGGCAATAGTTGAGTTTTGATATACAACTATCCCTGGTAGTGTCAACTCATTAGTGGAAGGAACCAACAAAAAGAAGAGTTAGTAGGATGACTGAGATATAATCTATGACACAATAACAATTGTCATGACTAAATACAAACCAAACCAACTCCACCTGAAAGTGTTGTGATAGCACAATGTTGCTGAACAAAATATGTAATGCCTGCATTTACCAAGCCACTATACAATCAGAAAATCACAGAGCTACGTCATGTAAGTGGATGTGCTGCACACCAACCTAGAGCTGCTCATGTTTGTGTGACTTCTACTGCGCTGCCTGGTGTACGAACCACGCTGGATTTGGCTTATGCAGTGCTCACAGGGCTCTGGAGGCTGAAGAGCACATAATGTAATTCCCCTAAGTCCTGTGCATTGCACAAAGTGCTGTACACAAACCAACCAATCAACAAACACACAGAGCCTGGCTGTTATACTGTAGAGGCGCAACAAAAGATCATGCTCTGCTCTGGACGCAGAGATGCTGCTCTGCAAATGAACTGGCAAAAATGAATGGCAAAATAGAAACTTTGATCAAGATAGAAATTTAAAAAAAATGTTTTTTTCATTCATTCATGGAATTCATGATCTTGGAAGGTCAGCAGGCTAGCTAACTAGCTTACTAGATCGCTATAGGCTAGTATGCTTAGTTTGAACTTGGGAGGTCAGCTAGGTTTAACGTAGGAAGGCAAGCTTGCATTTTTTAGTTAGTGTCAACAGTGCTAGGCTTCACAATATTAGTTACATGCTCTCTTACCCTTTGCCTTTTTCACTGGGCTTCAATCTAATGTTAGTCAGCCAGAAACACTGTGGTTCTTTGGCTCCGCCCATTGAGGTTTAACTCAACCAATGAGATTATTTCTGGCTCTGAGAAACATTTGTATAACTAAAACTTCAAATTGCTAATCAAACTCCAAGCAGTTAATGTCATTTTACCACACATTTATTACATTTTTACAGGAGCCAATAGACATTTGTGACGGTATTTGTTAGTCTTATGCCTTGTGAGCCTGAGGGGACTGGGCGCACGGGGGTCTGGGTTTTTCACTGTGTGAGACTGTTGTGTGATCGTGGGACCTGGCCTCAGCATGGGCAGCATTGGCCCTTCAGCTGTTTAGTGGCTCATGTCTTACAGCCTCACAGTCCTTCCTCTCTGATTTCAGCTGTTGGAAGTAATCTGATCTAACTCAGACCTCTGGAGTTAGCCGGTTGGTTATGAAATGCTTTGTGCCAGCCACTGGGTAAAAGCTTGAAGTGGGTTATTATCAGGCCTCAATTTAAAACTTTCACATACTCATAGTATCAGATAAATTGTCAGTCACAGAAAACAAAACTGACTTTCAGATACTTTCCTGTGATTGTTTAAACTTTGTGGTACACATTATATTGTCTGAACTGACAAACTCAACCCATCTGGGCCGAGCAGATTAAAACCAATGCCAAGAAGAATTTGCAAATACTATGTGACCCAGGTCTGAGCTGTATAAACCTGTTTCCTGAGGTTAGAAAATCCTTTGATCAACTCCGGAGACTGTACCGCTGAGTGAAACCTATGGTACACGTCTTTCACACACACACACACACACACACACACACACACACGCCGAAAAGCAACATCTACCTGCTGTTTTGACTTCTACACAAAAACAGCCTGTCACTGAAAACATGGATGTGATTCTCATCCTGTACTTCTTTATTTAAATACCTCAAAAGTGATGCCTTGGAATAAGATTTGTTCAGTGTAACCTGTTTGTCACTATTTTTGCATGTAGACCAGTGTTTCTCAAATAGTCTGGTCTTGGGACCCACATTTTCCCATGGTCATTAAGTCGTGACCCACTTTTATATAATTTGAACCAAT
>CABFOS010055635.1:3717-14357 GCA_900660315.1 Diretmoides pauciradiatus | reverse complement strand
CCCAGAAAAAAATCCTAGACCCGCCCCTGCCTATTTGCAATAACTCATTTCACAAATATAAACTTTTTATAGCCCTGGTACATATAAACCCCACATGTTGCAGTTAATCAAAATCTCATACAATAAATCCGACAGTGAAAATAATGCAATTACGGATTGGGTATTGGGCATAAAGACACCCTAAGTGATGTGTCTTTTGATAGCAATTATCAAATTACCATTCAAATCACAATTTGCCATTAGTGGACATATTTCTACAGTGTAGACATATGTATGCCATAAATAGTGAGGTCAGCCTCTGTAACAACCCCACCCAGAAGAAGTGAGGCACTTCCGATTGAGTAACTCTCTTGCTCATTTGTTTATGGGTGCACACTGTACATCAATAAATTACCTTGGAATTTTCATAAACTCATGCCAACTGAGATTACAATATATCTATTCATATTCCTTGAAACACCTCACTGTTGGTTTGTGCAAGAGTTTCCGGATGTCTGGGGGAGGTATTTACATAAGGCCTCTGAGGAATTGATCTTTGCTCTACAGTAGCTGCATCACTGATCAGTAAATGTCCTTACTTAATCACATCAGTGTATTATATCAATCAATCAATCAATCAATCAATCAATCATATTTTATTTGTATAGCCCTTAATCACCATTACAGTCTCAAAGGGCTTCACAATGCCCAAAGTTTAAAAATAGCCTTAGACCCTCAGCAAAGGACAAGGAAAAACTCCCACAAGACAAAAGTGGAAGAAACTTGGGAGGGACAACTAAGAGAGGGATCCCCTACCAGGATGGCTGGGTATGCATGTCATTATGTGTATAGACCCACTAAGGCAACAACAGCAACAACTCATGTCTTATGCACAATATATCAAACATCTTGGTTAAATTGTCTCTCAAATACATGTACCAACGTATCTATCAAGATCAAGTCAACACTGACAAGAGGTTTTATAGGAGTCAGTATATGGACTTACAGTAAATTAGGATCTAAGGTTGTTTGAACTAAAACATGCTGGATAGAAGAAGTATGAAGAAGTATGATGTCATTTCTGGTCAGGAAGTGATGGGCTTGGCTTTCCATTGTGATAAGAGCAGTGCCTGAAAACACGCCCCGTCATCTCATAATGTTCTATTGTATGACCGTTTCGGGGGAGGATTGAATGAAAATAAACACTTAGCCTAACTGTACATTCTAACAAATAAGAAAATGTACTCAATCTTCCAGAGCAACTGCTGGTTTCCATGGTCATTGTTTACAGCTAGCATCATTGGTGCCCTGTTCATAAACTTTTCTTCTTTTAGCTACTTTATTAACTCTATTTCAATTCAATATATCATATAACAAGCTCATGCATTATTATATTTTATCATGTTAATACGGTGTAAGCACGTGTGTACAATCTTGGTAAACGATAAAATCACAAAAAAACAATGTCACGTCTGCTGATATGCTTTCCAAATAACCAAATAACTACCACAACATGCAGGTCAACGAGCAAAATGGGACGTTTGACTGATGTAAACCTGCTCCTGTCTCTCAGCACATGTGGTATTGCTTCTCGCTCTTGTATATCTGTGCACCGAGAACACAATTGTCAACAACAACGCAAAGGAGCCACAACGGAGTAATTCATACCAGAGTGGCAGCCCTGTCCATGTCCTGAAAAGAAATAAAGAAAGATTTGACAACAAACTGTTTTCAGAACAGGAACACGTGTATTTCATTTCACTTCACTGTATTTTATGGAAAATGGCATTCCATATATTTTTACTCTAGATTTTTCCGCCGCTGAATTTTTTGTCATACAAATCCACAAACTGCACAAAAGGAAATACATGAGAGATAAGTGAGAGAAAGTCACTATATATTGTTTGTAGATTGTTTACAAGATACGTGTTTGACTGTTGTGAGACTGTTTCACTACCCAAAAGAATAGAAAGGAATTAAGACAGGTATTAAGTTAAGAATATTAATTTCAGTTCAGAAATAACACAGGTATTATTTCTATTAAAGTGAATAGGAGAATAATGCCCATTCTAACCTGCTCTGAAGCAGACCTTGATCGGTTTGATTGATATGTAAAGAATGGTTCCTCCTCTCCAAGTGCTGGGTTTTCTGGGTAGCCTGGCAGGTAGTCAGAGCCAGAGATTTGGCTGTGCTGGTCCTCAGTCTATCGGCACAGTCATAAATAGGTTGACCTGATGATTATAGAAAAGGTTACAATGCCATGTCAACTTGTACCTTGTGCGATAAAGCTGCTGTAACTGCTTCAAAACAAATGAGACACCAATCAACCTGACATCCATTCCTACCTGGCATATTAATGACGTAGATACAACTGCTGTCTGCTGACCGCAGAACCTGCACAGAGAGGATGCCACTCCTCTGGCTGCTTATGTCATTACTGGCATTACAGTAATACTGGCTGTCCGTTTCCACCCTGCCACAGTGTAGGCCCAGGCGTGACAAGCTGTGGAGCAGGATGTCCTGGTGTTGGGTGTGCTGGTACCAAGCGTAGTGAACGCTGGTGCCCTGTGCACAACCACAGTCAACTGTCACCGGTTGGCCCCCGCATGTTTCCACCAGAGAGCTCAAGGGCCAAAGCGTGGGTTTGGATATTGGCACTGTGGCACAAAGAAACGGGTAATGTATTTACTGTAGAGAAATCCATTGACTGGGCAATACAGAGGAACAGATGTTAGTGATATCATACTTTCCAATATCAACATTCAAAGCATGTGCTGTGTTCTTACCTTCAGTGACAATCACATTAATTGAAGCCATGATGTCAGCATATGGTTTGTCAATCCCGACCCAGTACACTCCAGTGTCATCTAACCGAAGACCTTTGATGTTCACAATGAGACCTCTTCTTTCCGCATCTATGATGTAAGACCTGTGCCTGGATTCAGTTTTGGCAATGCCATCTGAATCCATCAAAATCTTACACGTGCTTCTGGATTCCCCTCGACACCAGTACTTTTTAGTGTACCGAAATCTGTTTGTGTCATAGCTGCAGACAAGTGTGAGTTCCCCTCCAACAGTCGCCTTAATCTGTCTTTTATTACAGTGGAGCTGAACACTTGCTGAAAAACAGAGTTTAATCAGTGTCATTCTATATATACAGTAGTCATGGTCATCAAAGACCTTTGTGTTTCAGTTTACAGTTATATTATTATTATTATTATTATTATTATTATTATTATTATTATTATCATAGCATATTTAGGACTTTTGGTTTGATATTTAACCCTTATTTTAATATTAACCTTGTTAGTGATCAACTCGTCTCAAGGTAGTTTGTTCTGGTCTATAGCTGCTGAGTAGACAAAGTAGATCTGCCAGTCATGCAGTTAAATTTAGGCAAACAGACATTTGCTAAAATGGATCTGGTGTTATAATGGTGCCTGTGTTTAACCAGAGCAGCCAGCTAGAAGCAGTATTACTGGTGCTCCCTAGGCTAGAAGTTATTCATTCTTATTAGTGATCCAGTTATTATTGAAACTTTTAACTTACTATAATTATGTTTAATAATAACTACAGTTATATTGATATTAATATACTAAGTATAGTATATTATAGTATAATGTATATAGTATTAGTATAGTATACAGTATATATAATAGGCTACTAGTATATAGTATTATAGTAATAATATATGATTAAACTATAGTTTACAGTAGTATTAAACTATAGTAATTATTTATCATAATTATTAAACTTCATTTTTATGAAATATACATTTGTGAAATCAGTTCCTATGACTGGACAATATCATCGTTTTGCATTTCTACAAAGATTTAAAATAAATCTGTATCGTATTCATTTTAAATATTTGGTTAAATGGAAACTAGAACAAAAAGTACAAAACCCCCAACTTGCACTGTGATAAAAGAAAAAAGAAAAAAAAGCTCAGATCCAACTACATCAAATATTATAATACTTAATACATAAATAATAGTCCACTTACCATGAAGCAGCAACATCAGATAAAGTGTCTTTATCATTGTGTGGAAAGTCTGTAATCATAAAATTCGTGATAAAGATGAAGGATGTTGACGAGGTGGACTGTGGTGAATCTGGCTTCCTGTTGCCTCTATGCATTCCTTTGTACTCTTTATGCATTTGTGTTTTGCTCTCACTGCAAACCACCTATATCTTCTCTCACAAAAAAAGCCGCATTCACTTCAGCTTATATCAGTCTAATACTATGGTCGAATGTGTAGGGAAAAACAACATTCTCAATGCAGTTCACTTTAGTTTCCCTTGTTGTACGTACATCTCAATTCTACCTCAAAGTAGAACAAGACCCCAGTTATTCAATTCAATTACTTTGAGCTACTCTTTTTATTTCAGAATAAAATGTAATCCCCAATGAGCCACTAGATGTCATCATCCTACTGATGTAATGGACAATATCTGATGAAAGTGCAGACCTGTCAGTGTGGCTTCATGATCTCATATCTAACAAACAGCACAGTTTAACATGCAACTGAGGCATAGTAGGCTACACCTTCAACATGAACAGCGTGACTTTTCTGCTTGGCCTAATCGGTGTGTGTTCACTCTGTACCTGTCAGAATTCATAGAGCCCAGTAGGTGACTTGGTCAAAAATAATATCAGCTATAAGATAAGATGGTACTTTATTCATCCCCGTGGGGAATTTATTGCACTACAATCCCTAAATCACTAAACAGCTAAGCAGAAACTAAATAAAATTAAAGTGTAAGTGCAGAACAATATCTGACGTAACAATGTAAACTAATGGAACTAATAAACCTAATAACCTCTATTCACAATCTACAATCACTAAATCACTAAAACAAGCTAAACAAAACTAAATGAAATTTAAAAGTGTATAAAGTGTGTAAAGTGAAGTGCAAAACAATACCTGAGGTAACAATGTAGACTAATATCCTAACAGTAAACATATAAGCAATAGACTAAACACCATATTATATTATATTGATATTATTAGTAGTAGTATACAATTGAACAACACATTTTTTTAAAAGTTGTGCAGAGAAGTGATGGAAACAGAAACGACCAAAACAACGTATTAACAAGTGACATAGATACAAATCCACTCTATAATAAAGGGAAGTCTTGCACTGCTGACTCAATGCCCATAGCTATGCAAAAGAGAGCTCTTCCTATTGCTCCTTATGCCATATTGAATTCCCTCTAAGAAAATTAAGTTTATTCAGGCAGGTTGTTCCAAAGTTTAGGAGCCCCGACTGCAAATGCTTGATCACAGTAAATCCAACAGTCATGGTAGTGCACCAAGTTCTCCTTGATGTTGTGCAGCCTGCGTGCGTGCAGTTGGTTTATCAATGTATATCAGTGGTGACTGTGGACCTAAGATATGGATGAAGAGGTCCAGAGATTCAGATGGGCTGCTGCTGCTGCTTGCCAGCTCCATACAACAGAATTATTGCCCTGACACCTTCTCTTCACCGCTCCCTCCATCCCTACCCACATCCCTCCTCCTCCTCTTGTCTCCTCCTTGAATGTAGTCCAACAGGCTAGACTGTCTGCAGTACACTCTATTTAAGCCTGTGTATGCACATATAGATATCTGCCCCTCTCTAATTGTGGGTGTTTCCCTCCCTTCCCCTCTCTAACACATGAAATCACACACCCGGGTGGCTCTAGGACCCAGTGAGATACCCAGGGGGGGCGCGGCAATAAGTTTAATCTAACCACAGAACCTGTTAGCTCACTCTTGCTTCCTCTAACACAGCTCACATGCTCCCTGACAACAGTTCCTTGATGTGCGAGTTGCAATAGAGAAGTTGTCCTTGCAGCAGACGCAGACTCGCCACGGCCTCAGAACACAGGCCTTGGGATCGCCACTCCATGACCCGTGGAAGAGGACCTTTGTGTCCCGATATGCTTGAGAGAGGTGGTTTATCCCACAGCCAGTCATGGAGCAGCAAGCCTGGATACTGAGGAGCCTCCTGGCTGAGCTGGAGCAAAAGGAGGCTGTGGAGGAGGCAGCAGAGAATGGCTATTCTGGGGAGTTCTTGGTGAGTATCATGTCTAATATCTAATATCATCTCCCATTTGGTACGACGCTGTTGTGACTAGTATTGCAGATGAAGCCGAGGCTTTTGGGGGATTTTGTCCAGTCGGTTTTTATACTATGTCAAATTTGCCAGTTCATTCATTTACAGTATGTGTTTGCTTATATTTGTTGACACTGGGCGCACAGTGAGAGTGAAAGCTCAAAACGTTACAAAATGTTCACAGATTTCCTCGGAAGACATGTTCAGGCCAGTGACATACTGTACTGCTATTGTATCAACGTCCCCACCGACCACAGCTGTCACTTCCTCTTTGAAGTGATGTTTGTCATTGAAGCCCTATGAACAAGGAAGGATGACAATAGGCAAATGCAATGTAACTGATGCAGAACATTACTCAGTTATCATTTATTATCTTCTATACATAAAACAATGCATGAGCGTAAGTCACACACATGCACGCGCCCGCGCGCGCTCACATACACACACACACCTTAAAGGTCTTATGCTTCAGGATGACATCACCACTGGGCCGTTGCCATGGCCATGAGCATGGTAGCATGCATCTTAGTGCCTGAGGACAGTCCCCTGTGCTTCACATGCCACCCTGCTGCTGTCATGCCTCTGCCACCCTGAACACTCCAAGGGAACGAGTTTATTGCATCACTTCCTTTAAGAACAAAAAGCGCTCTGTAGTGTTAACAGTGCAGATGGTCTGCAAGGCCTTTAAGTAACTTGGAACTGTGAGAACTGGGCTCTGAACAAAAAGGCCAGTGTCTTGGAAAATCCTGTAAGCAACAATTTGCCATAACTTTATTTTGAGTGTCACTCATTCCACCCAGTTGATGCCGGATGGAAATCCTCTCAATTTGTGTGCTGTCATGCCAGTTTCTATTAAAAAATGAGTCACGATGGGCGCCCGGGTGACTCAGTTTCTTGGGCTGTGTCCACGATGTCCTGGGTTTGGGTCCAGCTCGGGCTGCAATTATCAAAACGATAAGGCACCTGAAGAGTGCAAACCTCTGTCAATGCTGTTCTCCAACACCTAAAACATCATTCATGCTAAAACATTGGTCTAATTGAGGAAATCCCAGCTCCAGATCACCAAATCAAATGAATTGTCCCTTGGTCCAAGGCCTATCAATCCTCCAAATGTCATGGAAATCTGTTTATAAGCTTTCGAAATAGTCAGATAAACAGAATAGGTTACAGGGGTGAAAACATAACCTCATTGGAAAACATAATAAAGCAAAACTTGTTTCCAAAAATAATCTTAATAATAGAAATGTGTCCCAACTCGTCACAGCTTTGGTCACAGTCACACAGTATCCTTTAGCGGTAAATACATAGATGGGTAAACTACGACCTCATCCTCAGAACTTACATCAGTTTGTTACTGCTTACTACAATGTATATTATGAATTTATGAAAAAATGTGTTTCTTCAGAGGCTAAAAAGGCAGTCAATCAAGTACCGCACTGATAAGACGTACACCACCAAGGCAGCAGAAAAGCAAGACAACGTCAAGAAGAACCGCTACAAGGACATCGTTCCCTGTAAGAAAGATCTTTCAGAGCTCTGCCAGATGTGTGTCAAATACTATTTGCAAATAAAACGTCTTCATATAATAACGATTCTGCATCAGAATAGCTCAGATAGTGTCAGGTAAGATGTGAATCAGAGGAAAGTATAAATAAACTAAATGGTACTCATTATATTGAAAGATCTGCAATCAAACCCATCTGGTAAGAATTATTTACAAATACTCTTTGGCGCAGGTCTGGCTCAGGCAGAACAATTTAAGCCATAATCAAATCGCATTGTAAAGAATGAAGAGGTACAATACAATCTTGTACTAATGTGTAACAGTCATATCATAACCTGCATGCTTCTGTTCCCATAGTTGACCACAGTAGAGTCAAGCTCACCCTCACAACCTCCAAAAATGACTCAGACTACATCAACGCCAGTTTCATCAAGGTAGCTTCATGGTGACCTCAGAAGCATCTGAATGCTTGATTTAAATGAGGAAGTGATGTGTTGTCATAATACAATATGCTAGCCAGGATGAATTAGGATTGATGATCTACTGCATAAAAGTAACTGGTGTATACCAATGCTGTAATTATTAACACATAACATGTGACTCTTGACTCTATGCTGTGTTCACCCTAAAGGGAATGTCAGGGTCCAGGGCCTACATTGCTACCCAGGGTCCTCTGCTCCACACGGTACTGGACTTCTGGAGGATGCTTTGGGAGTACAGAGTAGAGGTACAAGACCTGCTGCCATCCGGGAATACGACAAGGCATTTTACTGTTATCATTTTGCTCTCAGAACAACCATTAGCATACTTCATGGTGAAATTATCAAACTAAGCCTACTTTGCCTGCATATACAGACTATAACTCTCTCTCTCTCTCTGTCTCTGTCTCTGTCTCTCTCTCTCTCTGTCTCTCTCTCTCTCTCTCTCAGTTATAACATTGATACATTGCATCTCTCATGATCTTGTTTTGTGGTAGGTCATAGTGATGTGCTGTCGGGAGTTTGAGATGGGGAAGGTAAAACCATTCCTCCCATTGATCTACACAATCTCTTTCTCTCACCACACAGAATTTGCACTGTAATTTGAGTATTTTGTAATTTATTCAGCAAAATACTACTGCAAATTATGTGTGACTTTCTATTCAGTCTGGTGTAGTTTTATAGACCTTATTCACAGAATTGAATCACAGTGTTTGAATGTTATAGTTTATTGCATAGTTTGAATGGTGTTTTAGCTGTTTTTGTTTGTTTGTTTTGTTTGTCTGTTTGTTTTAAATCACATCCCTTTGAAAACATCCACTGTACTATAGTTTTCCAGTGTGAGATAGCTCAGTGGAATCTGTAGCCTGCAAGATAGCTGTCTTAAATGTACTCTTTTGCAGAAAAAGTGTGAGCGCTACTGGCCAGAGAAACAAGAGGAGCCGTTTGTCTGTGAGCCTTTCACAGTTTATTGTGTGAGTAGTTTCTTTTGTCAGAACACTTCCTACTTTGACGCTTCCCGAAACTATACATCTCATACTGACTTTTGCATTTTATTCTATCTTCACTGGACATCTAGAGTGTCATAAAGTATGTTTTGGTCCTCCTGTCATTTATGCAGTCCCACGTCATCTCCATTTTTAATTAGCACGAATGAGTAAGTAGGTTTCTGTCCTGTCAAAAACCTAAAGCTGCACCACTGTCTATTCTTGTACAGGATTCTGAGAAAAGTAATGGCGATTATCTGACAAGAATGTTAAGGGTGACCTATCGCAATGTAAGTTGTGTTTGTACTCTGACTATGAACACAAATACCAATATAATTGTCAAACATGAAATAAGGGTGATAATTTCATATTTGACAATTATATTGGTATTTATGTTGATACAGAATTTGTACTATTTTGAGTATTTTGTAATTTATTCAGCAGTATACTACTGCAAATTATGTGTGACTTTATATTCAGCCTGGTGTAGTTTTATAGACCCTAGTTTTATAGAATTGAAACACAGTGTTCACTGTATGTTGGTTTATTGTGTAGTTTGAATGGTGTTTTAGCTGTTTTTGTTTGTTTTAAATCACATCCATTTGAAAACATCCACATAATAGTTTTCCAATGTGAGATGTCTCATTGGAATCTGTTAGCCTGCAGGATGGCTGTCTCAAATGTACTCTTTTGCAAGTGTGAGCGAGCGCTAGCTGCTACAATGGGTAGATTGAAATCTTAGTTTGGTCACAAACATTTGATTAGTGGAGATATGATCTCTCATATTATTTCATTTATGTAAATCTTCCATAATGACACGTAACATGAAGCTTTGCATATCTGTTTGGGTTTGTCTTGAATTGATAAATCATTTTGGAGTTAAACTTGTTTTAAAATACCTAAAAGCTTGCATGCTAATTGTTTATGATGCTTTTGTTTTCTCCAGTGTAGCCGCACTTTCTACCAGCTACACTATGTAAATTGGCCAGATCATGGTGTCCCAGACTCCATCCCTCCCATTCTGGAGATGTTGCAAGAGATGCGATCCTATCAGGCCCATGATGATGTACCCATCTGCATCCACTGCAGGTCAGACTTCCTCTTAAACCTTTACTGACTAGTCAGGGGTTTGGTTACAGTAGCTGTTGAAATGTGTGGAAATTTCTGTTGCTTAGGGTGACCATACGTCCTCTTTTACCTGGTAATGTCCTCTTTTAGGGTCCCGTCCGGGGCGTCCGGGGGAATTTTATGAATTCATTAAAATGTCCGGGTTTCACGGACCCGGGACCAGTATGTACTTAAACTGACTGCCGCTTATGAAGGACCACAAGTGTGAGCTTTGAACTGACGGGGCCGATCACACCGAGACGCGTCGCTTGAAATGCCTAGTGCGCAACAGCACGGTGCGGTGCACCTTGTCAACAGCTGGACAAAATGGATTAGAGCAGACGGCAAGCTCTTGCCGTTGCTCCGCTGTTAGATGAGGAGGGGAAACAGACCATAAAAAGCGGAGGTTTTGGGTTCATGATATTTTTTTAATAAAAGGAAAGAGTGTGGTGAATCTGTTCCGGGAGTTGTGTCTGGATGAAG
>CABFOS010055634.1:0-11050 GCA_900660315.1 Diretmoides pauciradiatus | reverse complement strand
TCTCTCTCGCTCTCTCTCTCTCTCTCTCTCTCTCTCTCTCTCTCTCTCTCTCTCTCTCTCTAGGAGGAAGTAGACTTGAGCCTACAATGTTGCAACAGGACAACACTATTGGGCAAATTGAGCTGGAGTTATTGTCATCAGCAAGGGATGAGTCATTTTGATCCCCCTCCTGGCACACTACCAGGACCCAGCTTATTTAGCTACACATCGATTCGATGTTTAAACCACTAGTCCACTGGCTGTATCAGATTACTGGAGCCACTGCCACCATAAGCCTCTGTACAGCAACAAATCCCATTTTAAATAACATTACAAGAGAAAGGGGGCTTAAGTATTTGGCTGAATAACATGGAATAAGTAGGAGTTTGGAAAGCATTAGCGTGACCTACTGGCTCTTTGGTAATTGTGCAGACCCCCTGATGATCTCTGTTGGGGAATCCAGGTCCCATCCAATGTAATGTATACCATGTCTGTAATATCAACAGTCCGCCCTATGTTCCAGTGGTTCAATACAATCTGTAATGATGCCTCAGCGGCAGAATACCAAGCTCACAAACAATTTTTTAAGTAAATATCAAAGGATGTTTACTGAAGCAGGTCAACGCAGAAAGTAATAGTTTTGCCTCTACGGGGCAATTTTAAAGAGAGACATGAAATGGACGGCATTGAAATCCAGGAAGGATAATGCACCTCCTTCCTGTCCTTCTCCAAACACAATTCATTTTGAGCACATCCTGCAAATTCAATGAACTAGAGAGACTGCCCCGTGGCTGTGTGTTTTCCGCCGTTACCGCTCCTGTGCGTCTGGGGAAAGAGATTGAGATACAACGCGAATGAGCGAGACGAGTAAGAGATAGTGAAAAAGAGACAAGGAGAGAGAGGGAGAGAAGAGGAGGTGGATGGAGAGTAAACAAGAGAACAAGCCCAGTATGCGGTGACCTCATAGCTTGGCATGGGAGTCATCATGAGCGAGTGACTGTGTTTACCGTACACAGAGAAAGACGATGGGACAACACACAGAGACAACATCATTTACTGTCACCTCAGAGATAGGGAGAGGGGGCGGGTCAATCGGCAACTGGTGCTGATTCAAGAGGATATGTTAGGTCCTGAGAGGATGTTTTTCCTGAGCAAACAGCTTTCAACAGTAAGCTATGCAGTGGACAGAGCATTGTGCAAATGTGTATAAATTAAGCTTGAGGGGGATACTTTTCTGGGATGTTGTGTTTCTCCAAAGCAGGTAAAAATACAGTATTTCCATCTCTTTGTGGATTCTACCACATCTCTTTTGTGTTTGAAATTCATGGAACTGAAGCCAATTAACAGGTAAACAGAAACAGGCCTAAACTTTCTTCCTTCTAGGACATAAATGGTTGGTTTCCCTCCCTAACAGCCTTGGAGCTCAGGTTTCCATGAGACTCTTCTTATTCTGTGGAATCTCTCTGATCTACATTTGTTTGTCTGAATGTTTACAGATGAACAGATGACGGTGGCGTCACGACAGTCTGTCACGCAGCACCGCTTTGGCTCTCGGTGGCCATCCAACTTCATGGCTCATTCCCAAGAGGGATGGACAGATTTCAGGTTGCAGCAGTATCTAGTGGTAGTGACGGCTCACTGCACCCACCCCTCCTCTGGAGGATCATCATGGGGAAACCAGTTACTCGCTCACATCTCCTCACCACGACAGAAAGTTCTTCTGATGTAAAACACTAGGTAACATGACATCACCCTCCATGCAGACAGCCACTGGAGGGATGTCTGTCTGGGCCTGTCTGTTTCCCCCGGCCCCGGGAGGCTCTTAGCGGGACCGGCCAGCCAGAGCGGGAGGATGTGTTCCCAAGTTATTGAGCCCAGCGAGGATGTGTGCGTGCGACTGACATTGACGTTGCCCTTCCCCCCTCACATAAAGAACCTCTACCAAAATGCTGTGGTGTGGAATGCTGCTGCCAGGAGCCGAATTACCATATTGCAATGAAGCACACATAACATAATATTAACTGAATGTGTTGTCGCAGAATCATATGCCCTCTCAATCCCCCAACAGCAGCAGTGTCCTTCAAAGTCACAAAAAGAGATTGGAACTCCAATCACTGCCATCCTGCAGCAGACTGAGAGAGAGAGCACCATTACCCCCAGATCAGTAGGCTACAGCATGGCCCACAGTAAACAATCACAAAATACAGTAAAGAACAACCCCATAAGCCCCATAGGTTCCCTTAGGAGTATGAAACTCCACAGCAACCCAATACCTGCCCTCAATCCCTTCTTATCGCCACACTTGCCCAGGCCCCTCATCTAATGTTTTTCTACTATATAGTGGGTCACTGAGATTACAGTTTAGAAAGAGTTGCACTTTTATCTGAGCCGTTACCCAAGGTTCCAGAAAGCAGAGGGTAAAAACTTTAAAAGAGGATACCAATGACCAGCTTGGATATCATAAAGTCTGTTAATAGTGCACACATATGCATGGATTCGTATACAGGTGAATTTGGTGTGTTTGTATGATAGAACCAAGGATGATTAATATCGTAAACGTAGTTGCTACAGCCCATCTACCATACATCTGGCCTAAGAAAAACACCTCCACTGATTTAAATTTTAATTACTTGTTGTTAATGGTGAAAGCCATAAGTTTGTGTTTAAATGCGCAATGCATACATAATCTACATTTGTAAGTGTCTGCCTCTTCATTAACAACATTTCAGAAATTAATGTGAGGAAATCCATCATTATCACAGCTCGCAATCACCAAACCCTACAGCGGGTGCAAACTCATAATCTTAGGCAATTTGCATATGCAATTAGCATAAGCTTGAAGGAAAGGATGTGATTGACATGACTGAAATGTTTTGCTTCTTGGTTCGGCTTGTGGAGGCATTGTAGGAAATTGATTGAAGCCAATTTAGAGAATACCAATGGCTGACTTTATGGGACTTGTTTTGTACAATTTGTCTCCAAAGCCAGGTGGAAATATACCGCAGGAAGCATTATGATGGCAAAGCATGGACACACATATGACCGAGTGCACCAATTGTTTGGACCAAGAGCTCTATGTGATACGGCCTCGCTCCCTCCACTTTTTGTTGGTGCACGCACAATAACAAACACAGCTTTTCTCAGAAATCAATCAAGAAAGTTCTTCAAATGCAATTTGTTGGGATTGCTTTGAAGATTTTGTCAGCAGGCTAAGAAAAAAAGAAAAAAACTTGAAACTTGCCGATGATAGAACTTCATTTCAGAGAGAACACAGGTTCTATTTTTGCCCCAATTCTAATCTTCCTTTCCTTTCCCCCCCTTCAAGGTTATTCATCTGGCGGTGAAGTGAAGTCGAAATCAATGGCAAGAACAGGGCTGCCGGTGAATCTATCACGACTGAATATGGGACGTGAGGGGACAGCCCTGTTTCATTATAAATTCAAGGCCAATCTGTTCCTAGGGAGGTAAAGCAGGATGTCAAGTTAATGAGTTAATTTAGGAGATAAGGAACAGCAAATGTAATCTCTAAAATTTCACCAGCAGCAAAATGGCTCCTCAAGACTCAAGCCAGCCCTCTCACACAGAGGAGAAAGTGACTTATTATCATGATTTTGTTAGTTATGGGTTCTCTAAAAACCGTAAATAGGGGTAATCATACACTCAAAATATGGTAAATGTTACCGTGAGGTTTTACTCAAGGCTTTATCCCATCATAAAGCCTCAAGTTTGAATAAAGTAACAGGATTGCTTCAAATGCTTCAAATGCGAGTCCAAAAGCTTAAGGAAACACAATCACTTCTGCTGCTATCGCAGACCCCAGACTCCCCAGTACACTAGCATTATATCAAATTTAAGCAGATGCCTAGTTATTATCCCCCAGTGGGCTGGCTTGGCCTCTTGGCGCTGTGGTAATGAGTGTTTTTTCGTCTGACTGGGTGGACATGTTTTGGAAAGAAGGCCTCTGTCTGCCCCCCAAGACGGTTGGCTCTGCAAATGAAGCGGAGTCAACAGCCCAGATTTACATGCCTCCCCGTTTGCATCGTCATTCACGGGAGCCCCAAACTTGTCAAACTATTCCATCATCCAATCATATATGGTTAATGGTATAACAAACATGAGGACTGGAAATTGAGCCCACTTACTGTTATTTCTTTCTGCCGTTTGCTGCTTCTAAGAGTAGGGCTGTGGGCTTTTGCTGGTGGTGCTATTATTGACTCTGGCTCTTCTGGTTGGCAGTTCTCTCAAGTGAAAACATTCCAGTAGTGGAGGGTGTAATACTATGCGAGGCTTTTGAGAGGCTGCCAAACCCGGGACACACAGGAAGAGCGGGGACAGTAGAGTGGTGTAATGTGAACAGCTTACGGCGATAACTAGACGGGGCATGTAGAATGATGTCCAGGGCTCGCACGTGTCATCTACAGCGCTCATGGCCGAGGAAGAGCAAAGGGGGGAGGCATGACAACCTACAGCAGACAGGACACTCGGTTGCCATGGCGACAAACAAGGATGTTTGCATCAGAGGCAAATCTCTACACACACACACACCGACCAACAGTAATGGAGGATTGTCAGGGCCAGGGATGAGAAAAGGCACTCGGCATTCCCTCCGCAATCTCTGCTTCCACAGCAGAGCTGAACCACATTCTGTGTGTGTGTGTGTGGGGGGGGGGGTATGAAATGGAAGAGGGAAGCATCTTCATAGCAGGATCAGTTAAAAAATATCATGGCTATAACACTGATTGTGTAGTCGTAGTTCCTCTACAGTGAATTTGATAAGCAATGACCTTGATTGGTACTGGCTCACTTACATATGCTACTCTTCAGAATATCAAACATGGACTAACTGTGTATTATTTAATGCCAGGGAAATGGAAAAGGAAGAGATCGGTTATATATGTGAGACAACTACTGTCCCCACATATAAATGCAGCCTTAATGTGACACATTTTAAGCTAACCAAGGTCATTTGTGTCATGGATTGGGCAGTGCGGGGTGACATTGATTTTAATTGCTTTTACAGCCCATCATGCCACTGTTTCCTGCACAATGCTGGGTGTCCCGTTGCTTTATGACTCACACATCCTCCAAGAGCACTAGAGGCAGCGTCTGAACTGTAGCAGAGCCTAGAGGCCACTTTCTTGGACATAGTTAGGGGGCGGTGTGTGTGTGTGTGTGTGGGGGGGGTCTCGAGAATTATGCACTTGTAAAAGCCGTAAAACACAATCAGCCTTTTTCTGCCTCAGTCATTTTGTCCAAATTGATGCCATTAGCTCCTGTGTGATACTCCGTCCCGCTTTTGTGCCTATTCGACTCATTTCAAAAATAAAATGACAGCTATTTCACTCATATAAACTAACTTACTGTAAGACTGATGAATGGGCACTAACGATTTGGATTCTGCCCTCATCTCCGTGCTGCCACTTACACCGTCAGCGCACAGTGGCTAAATCAACAGGGGACCATAGCAGAGAACTACTAAACTAATCATTTCAGACAAAAAAAGGGGTCTGAACAATGTGAGCCAAAAAGACAATTACACAAAGCACAGCAGTTGGTTAGGTCATTACAGATATTACCCTGGGGTGAGGAGGTTCTTACAACCCTCTTTTCTATTTTCCTGTCCAAGTCTTTGTCAGTATATCAGCATGTTGAGCAGGTGCATTGTCTGATGCCCATATCCCTTTAGGTTTGACAAGAGGCCAAGAGGATGTACGTGAGTGTTTTATGTAAGCAAAGAGAAGAGGGAAGAACTTCCTTTGAATGCATGTCTTATCACTTTTACGTTCATAAAACATTGAAAATGTCCTCCGGGGCCCCTTCATTGTGGCACTGCATGCCCTTCAGTAATTATTAATCTACTCATTCACTGGGAAAAGGGGATATTGCGCCCACAATGTACAGGCTGGGCCGGTCCGCCGGAGCTCAGGTGATAGACGTGGAACATATGGCAGTCCCACACATCCAGATAGTATTAATCTCTAATAACTCCCCCACAAACCACCTTGGAGCAGGAAAAATGCTCCGGGTAGATGATACTTTTTTTACTGGCACTAAGTATGAATCAGGATATTAAAAAATTGTAGGAGGGCAAAAGCAATTTCCTCCTTTTTAAATTAAAGCTCTCAGCCTTGAAGTAAGTTTTGCCACAAAACCATTTTCTTTCTCTCACCTATCACAATGTAACACCTCCCCTTCACCGCCCATCTCTATATATACACCTAACCTATCTTCTGTGAATGAGAATCTCTCTGACAGGGTGTGATGACAAAGCCATGAAACGAAGGCCATGTATTATACAGTATGTGGAGACGTAGATATACAACAAGATGGACTCTCAATGGACAACGGATTCCCAAAGTGAATGACACTGGCTTTGTATCTACACTTTATTACTTTTCTATTACTTGTACCTTGGGAAGATAAACCTGGACGATGATGTGGTTATTTTTGAATTGTCTCATGCACATCTGACTATTGTTGCATCTGCAAACGGAGACAGAGATATTCAATGTAGACCGCATTTTTATAGGGTTCATTAGACACTCGAGCTGTTCAGGCTGTGGCATGCAACCTTTCTGACTTGATGTGACTCAATCGCGATTGTTTTGAGCGTGGAGCACTTGATGAATATGAATTTGAATGGCACTAACAGCTAATTGGCCTTGTCAAAAATCAAACAATGCTTTGGTTTTTCTCCACAAATAATAGTACCCTAAATAAGCTTTGTTCTATTGGAAGGAGGGCATGAATTTAACCCATTCATAGCAACTTTTCAGGTGAGATGTGCACTGTCAGTTAAGTTACACAATGGAGCATTAAAGTGGTAATCCTTATTTTGTCTCCATTACCATCAGAGATCATCTGTCAATCAAGTGATTGTTCAGCCATGGTGGCTATCGCTGCTCATACTAACTACCCAGTTCTTCTATTTTTTTCCAAACAAACAAGAAACATAACACTTACTTCCTGTGCACCGGAGGGTTTTTTCCCAGGAAAGACCTCATAGTGGGTGTAGAACAGCAAAAAAAAAAGCTTTCATGAGGCTGGATCATTGTTGTTATATCTACTGGAAGTAGAGTGTAGCAAAATTGATAACTGTTTATATGAAAATGTCATAGATTATTACTTTAAATAAATGCAATTTCACAACATCGTACTATAAAAGTGAGGAATTTGGATGTGTGTGTGTCTGCATATCTCGGAAAATGTTCATCTGCTCGACTTCACACTTGGCAGGTGTATTGCTCGTGACCCAAGGAAGTGCATGAGTCGAGCGTGAAGTTGTTCGGACCCGCGGTTCTCGAGAAATCCATCCGGAGAATTTCAGTGTGGAGTTGTTTGAACCAGGGGCGCAACCGTGTATCGCAGCAGCAACGGTAGAAGAAGAGCTACAAGGCTGGAGACCGGAGCAGAGTATGAAGTGTGGGTACAGTTCATTTGTCAGTGAATAAATGCTACGACTCTTCAAGACCTAAGCCATGTTCCGATGTCTTGTTTGCCACCTGCTGATTAAAGTGAAGGGGGTTAGCCCCGAAGTTAGCAACAATGGGTTAACCTCCTGACCTTTAAGGTGGACCAGCTATTCTCATTGTAGTGACAATCTCAGCCGCTCCTAAACAGAGAACAGAGAAATGTCTGACTGCTGAGTCTCTCCCAAGTTTTGCTCAGCCAGACCTCTGAAAAAAAGTATGTATGGAACATTATTATATAATTATTATTATATAATTATTACTGCACACTACTATAATATTGATTGAGAATCGCATATGAGACCAAGATGACATGCTAAATAGTAATATTTTTGGCTGGTAAAAAATCTTTCTGGCCGGTAAATGTTTTCATCCACCAGTCACCTTGACAGGTAAACCAAAAATTTAATTTTGGACCCTGTGTAGTGTCGAGTGTGAAGTCGATCAGATGAGAGGTTCTCTGACATGAAATAAGTCTTAGTTCGCTTGCCCTCGTCCAACCCCCCACCCCCTTCTTGTTACATGTATAAAAGTGATTAAACAAGCTGCTGTGATGACACTGATTACATCATTTTTGTGAGGATATTCAATGTGGCTCAATTCAGTATTTCCAATGGAGTGTGTGTTTGGATTGATCATGTAATCCGGGCCTTATCTCAGTGGGTTTACAGAGATCAAGCAGTCTTGAGTGCCGTAGACCCTGTAAAACACTGAGCTTCAAATCAGGACTTACACTAAGCTAATTAGACTATCAGTGTTGGGCCTCGAAGACGACGCTGATACCAACAGCCTTACCCTAGCAATCAAAAAGATGAGGCTCTCTCTCTCTCTGATTAGTACTGTGCTTTTACCGCGTTAGGAAATACTTTGCAATATGTTTTTCTGAAGTGCAGTGACATGTAAATGCAGGATGTCAAACGTAAATGTCAAACTGAGGTTGACTGATGATGCAGGATTATTCTATTTCTGGAGACATTCTTATAAAGCACCATTTTCCACCTGGACACTGCCCCCGCCCCCCTTTCCATCATGCCAATCGATTCTGGACCAAACTGCCGATAATTGCTTCACTTTAGAGGTACTTACATCTTGCTTGCCTTGGTGCTCTCCAATGCAGTCCTACAGCTGCCAATGGACACTCTAAAAATTAACCCCGTTGTCCTTTGACCGTCTGTTGGAGAGCCATGCACCCAGACAAGCAAGAAGGGAAGCTCTTATCAACATTTTGGTCAGAATCGATCGATATAATGAAAAAAATATAAGAAAATAGGGTCCAGGTTGAAAATTAATGAAGAGTTATGCTTCACCTGTAAGAGAAATCAATCCAGTTAAATTCCATTTTGTGTTGGGTGTGTCATATTTAGCTCAAAAACAGCCCCTCGAAAAGAGGGATTGGGCTTGATAGATTACTAGATATCAATAAGGATATAATTTTGACTCATTCACATAAACACACATACATGAAACTCACTCACAGGGCATAAAATAAAGCATAAAACATTCATCATAACCCCACTTCACTTGACCTTGAAATGCCTTGTTGTAAGGAACAGAGTAGTGTGGCTCTCATCTTACTGTAGGATTGTTGAAGACACCACAACCTCCAGGAAATTACTCAAAAGAAACTCATTGATGAAACTTCCCCAACACCAATGAGAACTTCAGTGGAAAAGACAGTCAAGTAACTGGCGCAAGCAGATTTGAATAAAAAGTTTGTGGACTCCCAGATGCCATTAGAGGCAGAAGAAGTAGAGTCAGACCTCTCGCCTCTACTTAAGTGTTCTTCATCCAATTTTCAACCAATTGGGAGATTTGTTTGAAAAAAATGATACTCAGTCTCAGACAAATAAGTGCATTAAAGGCCAGGTCAATTTGCCTAAGAAAACTGCTGAAGATCATCACACTCAGTTATGCTGTGTTGACTCGCAGATGTGTGACATAAAATATTATATCAGAATAAAAGCAAGCAAATAAAGCAAACACAATCAAAAGAAACTAGCCTGGGGCAATCCTGTTTATTTGGAGCAATTAAAAGATATTTTGCTCGATTCGCTCGATTTTTTTCTTTAATAATGAATTGACACATAATGATAAAAAGTAGCAAGTTCTAATGTGATAAATAATGCAGATTGCCTTCTTTTTTATTGATTTATGTATTTATTTATTAACCAATTGGGAGAATTGGTTGAAAAAAATAGGGAGCTGCTTGTCTGCCTCTGCTATAAACACACGCATTTTTAAACATAAGATGAGAATTTAAATTTAAATCAGGGCCAAAATGATTTTCCTAATCTGGTTCTTTATGTATCTGCCCCAGTAGCGGCTGCCTATTCTGACAACCTGTCATGGTTACTGTCACTCAAAAACAATCTGACATGCCCCGGTATTTCTTAGGGCAGCTGTGCATCTACAGCATAATTCCCTACTCCATCGCCATATCTCTCAGTCCGATGGAATGGAATGACCTTGGCTTCGTCTGTATCATCTTTTACATCACTTCTTAAAGCTCATTTCTATAGATTTGCTTTCATGCAATGTTCATGCGTTCATTGATTTTGCTGTCAAATTTATTTACCCCCTTTTGAGGGCTTTGTAACTGTACTTTGAAGTGCTACTGTATATAAAGCAAGATGATGTGATTATGTGACTGTGATTACAATCATTATTATCAGCATCATGTAGGTTTGCAATTCAAGCCCTCCGTGTGGTATTTCTTGCCTTGGAGAACGATCATAGCGAAGAGAGTGGGGAAACCACTCCTGATATTGGAGGCATCCATCATTGCCAGCATGACAGACGAGCTCCGTGGTGAGAGTGTCACTGATCCGTGCGCATCCCTTCTTACTGGCGCCTACAAATGACCACACAAGGTCAAATCATATAGAGATGCTATTTATATCCTGCAATTTTCTATTGCTTTCAACGACAGGAACGACCCCCTACTCCACTGCTGCTTCCGTTCTTCTTCCCCTTCTCTCCTCCTCTACTTTCATTTTCCTCCATCTTCACCTCTAACGAACTGTTTGATGATACGGGAGATGCTTCAACCGAATGCAAAGTCATGCTGGCAGATGCCTTTTTATCCCGCCGGCCTTTGGCTTTTTGAAGAGTTCCCTCGAAATAACCCAGACAAAAGGTTAGGGCTGTTTGGACATCAGGCTAGGGGCTTTGGGCCTGCGCTACTCATTAATAGCTCTTTAACAAGCATGATAAAACATGACACCACCTCCGGCCATCTACCCCCCTCTATAGTTTGCTGTAAACAGGATCAGAGGCTGTTGCTTTTCCTCTGACTAATACCCATTAGTTGTTGTGTTGTTATTTTCAAAGCCAAAAGAAAGTCACCCAAATATCAAATACCAATCCAATTAATTCCAAAACAGTCTTAGGGTGTTTATTGTTGCACACAGTCAATATCCTTGAATTCCAACCATATGAAAATACTCTCAAGGTGTTTCAAAAAGACATCACCACGCTGCATCCATCAGCGTGATTCAGTTAGTGCTCATGAAATGAGGCATTTGCAGAAGCTCCCACTGAGTATGTAAACATAAGCTCTGCCTTGGGAAATGAGCTGAGAAATCCCCCCCATCCCCTCGCCC
>CABFOS010055630.1:0-11539 GCA_900660315.1 Diretmoides pauciradiatus | reverse complement strand
GGGGGGGGTTACAGCCAGGAACACACATCTGGTTCGTGTTGAGAAGTTTGGGGAAAATTCCATTGTGAAGGACCTTTCACCCATTTCTGTTGAGACAGCAGATAAAGGGGATGACACACACACACACACACATGCTGTTACCCCCACATGCAAACAAACAAAGCAAAGCAATCAACCAAGTAAACTGATGTATTTACCTGTTGTCGCTAGCGGTTGTAAATCCTGCATGTACGTCCCTACACAGATGTGCATACTCGCATCCATACACACAGGCTTTGCAAACATAGCACGTCTTGTTCTTTAATTAGTGTGTATGGGTATACATGTGTGTGTATGCATTCATTTGGCAGCTCTATCTTCTCCACTTTCTTCCCAAAATGTTCACAACAGAGTGTTATGTCCTATTGTAATTTAGTGGTACTATAGATTGAAAGTCAATCTGTGACCACGATCTGTCCTCATACACAGGGAGTATAATTAATTTGGAATATGTGAACTATTCCTTCAATCATGTCCAATGAAATCAACAATTCCCCTGTTGTGTAAGAATGCATATTTGGACAGTTTGCGCCTATTAAAAGAATGTACACAATGTGGAACAAACTGGGAGGATATCAAAACAGTCTCAGATCATCGCCTGGTTGCTTAATAGGAAGGAATCACGCTGAAGTAAACAAAACTCATGAAGATTGTTACCCTGTAATTTGACCCTTGCTGCCCATTCCACCATTCTCTACAAAGTTGGGTATTAATTCCAGGCTCAATCACGCAGAGCGTAACCACACAAACGTGAGAGAGGCACCAAGAACTAGTAAAAACTAAGACCTTACGAGCTACGTTGTAAAAAACACCAAAGTAAAAACAAAGGAGCAGTGAATGAGAACAATATTTTATTGGTGTTTTTGGGAAATCTCGACATCCACATAACCAGCAATAACTCGGCTGGGCACCATGGACACCACTAACGCAGCAGGATAGTTGTAGTTCAGTTAGAATCACTAAAAGATTTATCAACCACATCTGTGAGGATATTAGAGACTACATCCTGTTGGGAGAGCAAACAATCACTGATTGAGGTGAAAATTGGCTGAAATAAATCAACAGGAAACATATACATTGTGTGCATAGTCCATACACAGGTAGAGAACAGAAAAACCATAATGAAAGGTAAATTAAGTCTGCATGAACCTCACTTTCAAGGTATGAACCAGCAAAGTTTGTGGAATCCATGGTCAAAGAAACCAAGATGGCTGTCCTCTGGGAACAGCTGTGTTTGCTGTATGAAGAGTCCATAGCACAACTGACCACGGTAGACTGTCTGGATGACAGGATGCAGATGGTAGAAAGTGAAGGTTATTCCATTCTGAATTGTCTCTCTGAGGAACACTTGAGATCGAACATGTTTCAAGATGCAACAGATCATATTCATCCAAAGAAAGAAAATCATTCAATAATATAGAACAGCAACAATAAGAGGGATAACAATCTTCATAATAATAATAGTAGTAATGGTAACTATTCAACATGGTCATTAAGGGGATAAAAAGCACACCATCACTGGTTTGGCCAGGCCCTTGCCCCCCAGGAACATAATAGGTAGTGTACCATACCCTGTGTAGGTGTTGTGGGCACACAGAGAAGTTCATAGATACAGTAAACAGTAAGGACTGCAGTATTGAAAAAAAGCGGGAAGTATCAACAAGCTTTGTGAATCAACATGGGAAATTTTGGCTTTTATTTATCCCAGAAATCTGGGAAATTAACACCATTCCAGTCAATGGGAGTACAAAGCCCATTTCCTGGAATTACACAACCATTCATACACTCATCTCACCACATTCACACATCTTATAGACCTCCATCAAATACACAAACCTGTATAGGTCCATCCAATATAGACAATATTTCTTTTCCACAGATAATAATGCTAATTAAAGTTCATGAAAAAAGTACAGTAAATCAATGTGCATTTTCCTGGGGAAATTGTTGAACTATTTCAGATTATGTTACAACACTGAGATTTGACTGTTCTATGTACCATCGAGGTACAAGATAGACACAGGACAAAATGGGAAGAGTTAGCGTCTACGTGTTAAGGGGACTGGTTCAAAGTGAGGGCATCTGGAAATGGATCGTTTGGATATAGAAACAGAGGAAGGGCAATGTCCAATTCAAAGAGAAGATCAAGAGGGCGTGTGTTACCCGGGGCATCACAACCAGCTTCCACCAGCTTAGGTACGATATTATACACCAGAGTAGGGTAAAAGCACTCGACAGGGATAGAGAAAGAGAGAGGAAGAGTCAAAGATACAAGTATGGGTTTGACAAACATGTACCAATCTCATAAAACCACGCCCATCATACATCTGGGCTAATAACTAATGACAGATGGTGGGGCATGGTAAACAAGGTAATTAAGCACCGAGTCAATTAAACAGGATGACGTTGTTCTATAAAAACACAAGACTGGTCAATACAAGTGTTGGATAGTGCTGGACTGTATACATGGTGTCTCCCCATCTCTTTCATTCTCTCTCTCTCTCTCTCTCACTCTCTCTCTCTCCCAGTGACAGAAACATAACAGAAAAAAAAATTAAGTGCTTGAGTAAAATCCACAAAAATGTTGAACTATACAATTTTAAGATCATTTTGCTCTCTATATTACAACTGAAACGTGCCTTAGCCCCTGTTGCTGCATCCTGACTATAATCAAGTCTAAAAATATCCAACTATGGTTGACCACCCATTAAACATCATCTCCTGACTCATCTCTAATAAAAAGATTATTTACCGTAGCGTTTCATGTCTCTATGTCCCAGTCATGTAGAAAATATACAAAATTATTCTCCATATTTGCTGTTCTCCCTCTAATTTTACTTTAAGTATTATAAAAATATACAATTCTCCAATAACAAAACCCTTAAAAGTCACATCTTTCATCTGTTTTAATTAATCTCTCTGTCCATCACTTTTTAGGTCCACCCACTGTGATACCACAACAAAACAAGACACCTGAGCTTCAATATATAAACCTTCTCCTTGTCTCATACATTCATCATCATCATCATCACCACCATCATCATCTTCCCCATTATCATCATCGTCATGACCTCATTCTGTCCATCGTGCCACCCTAAAAATGAGAGTCCTTAAAATGAATCCAGCTTAATCCGCTTCTGCCGCCCTTTGCTCCTCCCCTTTCATCACTGGTCAGCGAGGCGGTTCTCGTATTTACTAAGGATGTTACGACAGCGGCCAAGTTCCTTCCGCATCTCAGCCACTTCCTGTCGGAGGGCGGCGTTCTCCCTCTCCAGGTACGCGGCGCGCACTGATATTTGGTTCTCTTTAAGACGCCGGGCATCTCGGGAACGCTTTGCTGCTTCGTTGTTTTTACACCTCCTGGACCAGTACTTTTCATCCTGAGAGAGGACAAGAGGGCAAAAATCATTTAGATTAGTTCAGCTTTCAGGACTAATTGATTAATGGATTATTAAAATGCCCATCTCTAGTCATTTCCACTCCTGTTATGTTGAGAATCACAACAGATTGGGGAATTATTACTATGAGTATTTTAATGAAATAATCAATGAATGGTCAGAATAGGAAACTGGTTTCTAGGACGATCGGTTCCAAAACTACATGTTTGTGTAGGTAACTGATTAAGAAATACTGGCACAGAGAAAGTGCAGTTTCAGTATTGGGAATGTGGGTGTTGGGCCGTGAACGAGTGTGGGATGAGCTCCATCCAGTTTAGTCCTGTTGTGCTTAACTACGTCTATTCCATCCTCACAGTCAGGTCTGTACTCAGTTAGTGTTTGGGATTAAAGAAAGTGTGCCAAGCTAAAGGCCAAAGCAAACAGCTCCAACATGGTCACTGTTATTTACTTGATCATGTTTTGATGCCATTCAATAAATCACCAACAATATCAAATCCAGTGTTTGAACACTGTTCCGACATTGAACTGAACCAGTGATTCTAAAGCAGCAATTTTATCATGTTAGTAAAACGTGAGCGAATAGATTTTGGTCGTCTACACCAGAATGTTTCAGCTTTGTATGTATTTTATAATATACAGAAACAGGGTTAACATATTAAACACATTAAAGAGATATTGCTTTTGAATCTATGCACATACACTGATGTGCAAAATCGATTGTTGCTGAGTAGATTATTATATTTAACTACGTATTATGATAGGCTAATGACTATTATTAACCATCCCATGTAAATTTAATGATACTTAATTTGCAAACACTGATTAACATTGTAAAAGCTATCAAGACTTTGCATTACAGCGTCCAAACTATACATGTGTCATTTAATTTTTTATTATGTGCATATACATCTTTCAGTGGGCATGGCCAAGAAAGAAAACTATCGCTGTAGGAATATTACTACGATCATTTTGGTTTTTCATATCATGATCATCAAACTCTATCCACTAAAACAATGTCTCCTATGTTTTCTCTACTGAGTATCCCTTTAATCCAGGGATGGGTACTTTTTACTGTGGTGAGGTCAGGGGGACTGTTTCTGTATCATCACTCAATGCACTCTAATATGCCTATAATACAATGATTATTACCTTCCTAATGTTCGGACCATATGCATTAATTTACATCCAAAACTCTCACAATATCCTGGAATGTCACAATGTCTTCTGTGTTAAAATGTGTATAAAATAGTGAAGTAGTCCATTCAGATTCCATCTTTTATAACTACAGTAGCACCATGTTCGTTTTCATATTTGCAGGCCTATGTTTATATTATTTCCCTTTTATATTATTAATATTTTATTTTTTTTCATTTTTTTTACCCATATATACATCGGATTTATTAATGCTTAAGTACAAGTTACTTTTTAAAGTAACTCCCCAGATGACAGGTTGTATTAGACCATTTGCCTATTACTGAACAGAATTAGCAGAAGAAAGGCCTTCAGCAAAGCATTGTGAAAAAATATAAGACGCTATCGTCACGTGTCTTGGAAACAGAGCTAACGAAAAATCCAAAATTGTAGGCTAAGAAGCTTATCTTTCCAACATACTGAATGTGTGTTGGAGAATCATAGGCCCCAAAATTGTGGATGAAGTTGGTTTAGGTGCCATTGGCAATCAGTGAACATGGAGGCAAGAAAACTATGCAGAGCACAAGCTGCTGGTTAGACCTTCACAGCTCCAAACGTTATATTATAGTGTGCTGACCTTCAGGTCATCAGGTACCAGCATCTTGCGGGCCTTCTTGATCATTGGCTGTGGTTTGAGCTCCTCATCACTGAAGCGGTGCCTTCTGGGGTCAAAGTTGTCCTGGCCAGACATGCTGGACATGTCCATGTCTGAGGATTCCACGTCAAAAGCTCCCATCCCGTCTGGGCCGCTGCCTGTGGGTGTGAGCAGCGGTGGACAGGAGGACGACGACGAGGAAGACGGTGACTCACAGGAGTCATTCATACTTGTGTGACTCCCTGGAAGTGAAGGGAAGAAAAATCTGATTTAGATGCTTTTTACTCAACTATAGTTTCAATGAAACAGATTATATAGCATGAGTAGTATACAGCAGTATTGCATCTTGTCCACCAGATGGGAGCAGAGAGCTACTGCCTGACTGTAAAAACAACAATATTTCAACCCACTGTTTCGTGGACAGTAGATACGTTTTTGAGGGGTAGGCTTAGGCTTAAAAAATACACTGTGAATATAACTTGCAAATGGGCATGACAAATTACAGGTTTGGCATGTAGATACAGATATACTGATATACAGCAGATACAGGGCGATGCAGTAAGAACATTAATACCAAATAATGCAAAGATATTTCAAAAATATGCTAACACAGGTAATCTCAAACTGTATCATGTCGTGGACCCCTCACTAGATACACATTAGGTCCAGGACCCACATTTGATAAGACTGTTCCCAGAACCCCAGAACAAAATAGTTCAATATGATTTAGTAGCATAGAACTGTGAACTACATAGACTGTAGGTGGGAACAGTAAAGCTACAATCAAAATAGTTATACTTATGCTTTCTCACATTATGCTTACTAGTGTGGATAGAAAAACTATATGGATTTCTCATTTGTCTGAGGATTCCCAACCACTGGTCTAACAAATCTGATGCATGAACAGAACCTCAACCCTATTGGTTCAGTCGGTGGTGCACTATATTCCTACTATTATAAACATGCCCCAGCCACTGAGAAGTTCCTGGAGAGCACCTCAAATATCCAGAACTGAAAGCCTATAGAGGAATCTAAGAGGGGAAATGTTATGTAACTTCCCACCCCTCCCCTTGAAAGCAGTTCTTTAAGTGGGGCCAGTATAGGGCTTACCTCATCCCACCCCCTTTAAGGCCCAATGCACCTAACGTGGCTGACTTTCCATCCCTATCAGAGCACAAACATGCCTTAACTCTTCCTCTATCTCCACGTGATTTAGAACAGATATTACACAGGATTTATACTCCAAACTGTATGACTTAAAATAACATTTAAGAGCAAAAACAGTGCACTGCAGTATTCCAATATGGGGGTGAACAAATTAACATAATTACAAAGGCAGCTACACAGTCACAATAAGCTGGATGCCAATAGATAGTGTGTGTGTTTATGTGTGTCTATATGTGTGTATTGTGATTAGTGAATGCTCAAAGCAACATAAGGTCACTAACAGTCCCACAGAGGGCAGACAGTGTCTGAACTGTAGGTCCAATGGTGGTAAAAACTGTAAAACTTAAAGTGGCAAAGGGAAACATATGCCAAACATGGTTAAACTGCATCAGCAAAAACGAACAGTGGTTGTAAGTTGAAGCTGATACTTAACAGGATTGTTGCTAAACACCGCAAAACTACAGCCTCAGAAATGACCACAGAATTTAACCAACACCACAGTAACACAGTCTCAACAAAAATGATACACCACGAGCTTCACAATGCTGGTATTTATAGCAGGGCTGTCAATTGAAAACCACTTGCATCCAAGATCAAGACACATAACCTGGTGTAAGGAGAACAACATCTGGACACCTGGGCAATGAGGAAAACGAATATGCCTTTCATCTGTTATTCCTACATCGAGCAGGTTGTCATTTTGGGGAACGTCAAAGGATTCCTTCAACCCGCAATGTCCGTTGCCAACTATTAAACATGGTGGTGGATCTGTAATGGGGTGGGCAGCCATCTTGTGAGAGTCAATCAGTCTGATGAGTGCTCTGCATGGTCATATAGCAGTCAAGGAATATGAGGGCATTTTACAGGACCATGTGCACCCTATGGTGCTCACTGTTCCCTTGATGTTCCCATTTTGGAGATGCTAATGCCCCCAGACACACTGCTAAGCAAATACAAGAGTGATTTTACAAACACCAGGATGAAGTCCGAACCTTTCCATGGCCTCTCCAATCACCAGATCTAAACATCATTGAATCTTTATAGGAAACGTTTCTCTCCATTTCCTTTTGAAGAACAGTCCACTATCCCACTAAACACAGTTCAGGACTTGTATAACTGTATTTCAGGGAGGACTGAAGCCAAAAAGTACTCCTACTCATTGTCAGGTACATGATATTTATATATTGGTAGGAGTTTCTGTTATTTTGTTCACCCACTGTACTTCTCCTATGCCATGAAACAAATCCTGTCACTCATGGCCAAAGCCGAGAGAAAAGCATTTGCCCCAATCCCTAATCTGAAATGTCAATGTAGAAAAAATTAACTCATTGTGATAAAAAAAGTACTCAATACATCCAAAATCATTCTCCTATTCAGTGTCTATGGAGCAACTCCAGGTGCATCTTGATGATACCACAGATCAGAATATTGGTTCTCTGGTTTCAACCTTGAGTTGATCATAACTATTCACACAAATTAACTAAAGTGTCCTCGGCCATACAGTTAGATATAAATAAAATACAATCTGAAATTCTTTACAATTATTACCAATTTCATATAAAGTTGATTCAAATACATTTGCCTGTATCATGTAATAAAAATATAAAGGCTGAATTGTAGCTTATAAAGACCCTTTGTTGAGAAGGCGTTCGGATTGAATTAAGTGGCTGATAATAACATCCAGTGTGATTCTTTTCTCGATATCAATGTACTTAATCTCAGTCGTCTGCAATCAGACGTTCAGTTTGAAGTCCAGCAGCACAATGAACCTCTTCCTCTTCCTCTATCCCTCCCTCATCCTCTTGGCTCCTCCTCCATATCTGCTGGCCCTGCCTCTAGTTCTCTCACTCCAGTTCTCTCAGCCTCGGCACGTGTACAGACTCGTGCACATGGCTGTAACGTGTGAGGTGGGGAGAGATTTAAAGACACGCAATCACAAACACTCCACACACTCCTCTTCCCTCTCGATACTGTTTTGACCCTACTGCACATGAATAATTGGCTGGAAGTGAACGCTGATCGTGCTGTACACTGTGTGTACAGAGATCACATGCCAAACTAAACCAAACCTCTTTGTCCAAGCTATGAGGTTGACTCATCAAAAACACTCTGGACCTCTTTCTTTCTCTTCTGCACCTCTCAATTTCCTTTCTCTCCCTCGCACACTCGCTTTCTTTTCTCCACATTTTCCCTTTATCTCAGTATGCAGACAACGTGAAATAACCTGATTTTTAACTTAGTACTATGCTACATTATGAACAGAATATTCCAGTCATTGTTAATCAACCATTCCTAAATACTCACTCAAGTTGACTTTGCATTTAGAGCCCTGTGACTTTGTCTCCTGCCTTCGGTTTGACTCCGCAGGACAAAAAAATGCTTGGTCACCACGGCATTTGTTATAAACTCAAAAGGGGAGAGGTAAAATGCTGAATCACTAGCCCATGGGAACATTACCACATAACCTTGCTTGCATTTCAACCATTACTGAATTGTAGGACTACTAGCTTTATATTGGTGGCAGGGGACAACAGCTTCTGAACCCTGCAGAGTTTGCGGAACCCTTTCAGGATACTGAGGATACTGGTGTTGCGAGCTGACATGGATACACCTTGATGAACGCCATGCAAAGCTATGAGTGCTACGTCATCAACAGTCCTTGTATTCTACTCTCTGCTTCTACTGCCTCTCTATCCAGTAAATTCAAGATTCAAGATTCGCTTCATTGTCCCATGGATGGGAAATGTGTCTTGGGCTTAAACCCATTCTGCAGCCATAAATGTCAAAACTGGGTCATGTTAGTAAACTCACCATGTAGACAGTCAGTTCCTCCTATCAGGCTTTGCGGCTGTGCCACTTCCAAACCAATGAGCGAAGGGGAGGAAGAGGAAGAGGATGAAGAAGACGAAGAGCAGGGCGGGGGTGAGGACGGTGGGCACTGGGAGCTCTGGTTGGGCACGGCAGACTGGGAGCTCTGTGAGGGGATCTGGGCCGAACTGGAACTGTTGTTGTGGATGCTGCCCATGCCATTATCAGTCAGGAACTCTTCCAAGTCCATGTACTGCAGTTGGAACAGGCCCCCATCTGCAGGCAGGGTGCGATCCCACAGGAGAGGCCCCAGAAACTGGTTGAAACTTCCTCCTCCGTTCCCACCACCTCCTCCACAGCCATTACTGCTATTACCGCTGCCTACTCCACTCCCATTCCTCATGGAGCACACTCCCATAGAGTCCTCATCCATGTCCACAGATCTGTCTTTATCTGCCAGAGAGAGGAGGGTAGAATGCTTATTAGATCATGATGAAGAATGGTTTTGAGTTGTGAAATTAACTTAACAGCTTTTTCAGTGCACAAGAGAGTTTTGTTTGGCAAAACTCTTTTCTCAAGATGTTTTGGTCTGCGGTCTCTGGTGAAATGTTATTAACATCAGCTCAGCAAGTCTGTAAAGAAAACAAATGGGGTGGCAGGTGTACCCATCAGATGCACTGCTGCAGAATCTCTCCCTTTCATTCTATCACACACACACACACACACACACACACACAGAGAGAGAGATTGACCAGATGGTAGCTGAATTGCAGCATTAAGCAGGAGCTCAAACAAATTTGTTGTCATAATATATTAGTACGCTTCTGCACAAACCTCACAATATCTGGGCCTGTGTTGACCATAATGCATGCATGCCTTCATAGTATTACAGGTGCACCAAGACACGCTGTCATAATCTGGATCCTAATCTGAAGTGATGGCAGAGATTATAATTCAGATGAATCCTTATCAGGGGCATGGTAGGGTCATCATGAAAAGTAGAATATCTGTGATGATGCATCACACTTTGGTGTGAAATGTGCCGCCATAAACGATCACAAATAAAAGGTTGGCTGTATAACAATGTTAAATTTTGGTATAATAATAAATTGAATAATTCCAATGTCACAGCAACAGTGGGTGGAGCCAAGGGTGAAACTGCATGTAAGCATTGCCCAATGTTTAGATTTGAAGTGTCTGCAGCCTCACCAGATCAGATAATGGACTGCTCAGGTGAAAACACAGCTGCCTCCCACACTATGAAGACTAACTGAGTCAGGTGCCAACTGCAAAGTCAATTTCAGGCTGCTGCACATTCAACACCAACAATATTGTCAACAACATATTTTCAAATGATCAAATGAATAAAATTCTCACCTTTCACGTCACAGGGTGTTTTTAAGCGTTGGTCCCCCTTGGTGGGGTGTTGCAGGAGGGACTTGAGACCTGCCATAGAGGTGAGGTGTCCCCCGGGGAGGGAGCCTCCAGGCTGGGTACAACTTCCAAACTGCGGGCTTGCACCGGCAGGAAGGTCGGGGGTCAGGAGCTGGGAGAGCTGCCTGGACATCCTTGACCAGACGGGGGTCGTAGAAAATAGATCTTGGACGCAAAATGGGTGGCGAAAAAACTGACCAGAGCACCTACCAAAAAGACAAATATGTTGAATGACTGTGTGTGTGTGTGTGTGTGTGTGTGTGTAAGACAGAGTTATGATCAGCACAATTGCTAGAAAAAAAATGGTGTAATAGGCTACCACTGTATTATACTTATACTTAAGAGCATACTCGTAATAATGTAGTGTTCTAATATAATATTTGTCAAACTAAAAAATGGTAACAACACGTGCAACTCTTACCTTTTTACTTGTAGCCACTTAAGTTTGCTTAATTCCACGCAGAATCATTGTCATTGCAGAATTCCATTACAGTTATGTGCAGATATTATAACTCCTCTATGGATCGAGATGTTATTCTCAGCGTGGGAGGGACAATCAGACAATCTGACTAAGAATGTTGTCCATAATAAATACCAACAAAAAAAGAGAGGGTGAAAACGAACCCTGCAACGGATAGTTCAAAATGTTACAAAAGTTGGGAGGATAATATCCGGAGTTGATCGTCCACCATTCACATCAGAGAGCCCCAGAAATAGTTGCAAAGGCAAAGACAACAACGTCCTCCGCCAAAACAGCGAAGGAAAACAGCGTGGAAGAAAAAACGCAGCAACTCGAGCTTGAGCACGGTGCTATTGGTCAGATGACAAGTTGTATCGCTCTTTCCCTTCTATCCTGTGGCGCTGTGCTGTGCTGTGCTGTGCTGAGGGGGAGGAGGGGAGGAGGAGG
>CABFOS010055625.1:0-10379 GCA_900660315.1 Diretmoides pauciradiatus | reverse complement strand
GTGAGGATTCTATGAGAGCAGATCTTTAAAATGTTTCCTTTTTTTTTTTTTTTTTTTTTTATCCCATTTTCTCCCAATCGTTCATGTCCAATTACCCCCTTTCTAAGCGGTCCCGGTCGCTGCTCCGCCTCCCACTGTCGGCCTGGGGAGGGAGAGACAAGCACATGCCTCCTCCGACACATGTGAAGTCGCCAGCCGCTTCTTGTACACCAGCCGGCGAGGAGTTTCACGCCAGGGAAGTCCTAGCGCGTGCGGAGGAACACGTTATCCTCCCCAGCTCCGCCCCCCACCGACAGGCGCCCCGACCGACCAGTAGGAGGTGCTAGTGCAGCGACCAGGACAAATCCCCGCGTCCGGCTTCCCACCCGCAGACGCCGCCAATTGCGCCTGTAGGGACACCCAGCCAAGCCGGTGGCAACCCCCGCCGTACCTTTCAAAGTAAAAGCTCTGCTCTCCTTAATATACAATATATAATTTTGACTCTTGCATTGTGTTAATTAATCAACCGCTTTTAATGTCTTTGAAATCCTGAGTTTTTGCCAATAAAGTGTGCTCTTGTTCTGAATTCATATTTCCTTAATTTTTGCGCTCTCTGGCTGACACTCGTGAAACTTTTATTGCAGTTACAGTAACAAGATTTTACGTCAGGCGGAAAATCTACCCGCATTTGCAGCCCGGTGTGGACGGGGTTTATCGCCGATAGCTGCCAGACATCGGCGATGATTGATTGACACACACACACACACACACACACACACACACTTTACTTTCCATGATATCACTTCAACAGACAACAAAAACTGTATGGTCCATCAAATATTGACAAGATGCACAAGGTTTTCACTCACCACCATATGACATTTCATGGCTTCCTGTTGAAGGAATTCTTCTTTGCACTTAGGACACCTTTTCCTAAAGTTCCCATTTTCCACTAGATCAGGGGCTTTACCAGGCTCTGTAGAAGATCAATAGGCATGTTACAATAAACAAGCAACTACAGCACAGCATCAACTATGATAAGGTCACACTTACACAGGGTTGCAAAGGGTCAGTTTCCGGAAACTTTCCAAGGAAAGTTAAGCATGGGAATTTGGCAAAATTTCAATAGAAATATTGTACCTTTTAATAGTGAACTTATTTGGGGGGGAATACACATTAAGCTAGAAATACTCTGTTTAGTTTAGGCAAAGGGTGGAGCCTGGGTGGAGTGTGCAGGAGCCAGGGCATGACGCAGAAAGTACGCTGCGGAAATCGATTTGCACCCGTCTTACGATTTCGGCATCTCCCCTTACGGACAGAAATTCTCTAATCTCATCGTCTCCAGTTCGCCGACATTTTCGCTCTAGAAGGGTTTACAATTATGTCTTCTTAGGATATAATAAAAGGTGTATTTTTATCTGTATATGTCATGGTAAATACAGCATGAGCAAATAATCCCTATGTTTCCATTTTATTCCTGTTACTGTATTTCCCGTTAATTCCCATAAATTCCTGTTAATTCCCATGGAAAGTTTCCACCTTGAATGTACCCAAGAATTTTGCAACCCTGGGATTGGTTTATACTGTACTGAAAAATGTTATCAGTGAATTTCACCAGTCATGACACGTACCCAAACTTGGCCCAACCTTGGCTCTTTTTGCTAAGCTGTCATTTTGCTGTGGTGGTAATCCGCGTTTGACTGAGCTTTGATCTGTGTGAAAACCAAGAAAAGATATTTACATTTTAGTCGCTTGCCAGTTGACGGATGTTCAAGTATCAAAAGCAAGTGCACAATTTACATCAAAAAATGCTTTACCCTTGTTGCTGCTTTGGGCCTTAACGGGCAAAGACAGGAGCTGGACAGACTGCGAGTTAGACCGGTTGGGTTGCAGCTGGTTAGATGACATTGAATATACAGTAGGGCACTGGACATTGGACAAGGTCACAACATTGTTGTTGATCTGCTGCACTTGGGGCCTATGGACAACTCCAGGTATTAATGTGGTTGGAGTCACCTGCTGCAAAAGGTGCTGCTGACCTGCTGAAAGACAGGGGACAATGACTCTTAACATTACGTTAAAAGCTTTGTGAGACCTTTGAAGATTCTTAACACAAAATCATTGAGCAAAAATAATATATTCAAACTGCCTGAAGCAAACACAACCATCCTCAGTACCTGGTACTATTGTGAATGAAGTTCCGGGGGGGTACTGTTTACCGAGAGAGGCGATGAAGTCTGTGTTGTTTAATAATTGTGGAGACGTCACAATGAAGCCCTAAGAAACATTTGGAGTGAATATTTCAATGTAGCAGTACTTCATATAGAAACATTTTGAGCAAATATTTCAATGTAGCAGTACTTTATATATTAACAATATTATGATGTATATTACATAGTAGTTATTATATATGTCCATGCAATACTGAACCACAGTAAAGTACATATGCTTCTCCTTCACAGGAGATTTGTCATTAAAAACCGGTAAACAATACATAATATTAATCATACCTGGTTATTGACAATAACAGGCTGTGGAGCTATTGTTGTTAGACTGGGTGGTGCAGTATTCACTCCCTTCTCAGGTACAGTCTGTGGCAGCACTATCTGTGCTGAGCCCCTGGCAGGCTGAGGAGCAGGAGACTGTATTTCTTGTCTTCCTGCATCGTTCCTCTGAAGGGGCGTGGGGTAAGGCTTGCGATTCCTTTCATCCTTAGCTGAAACGGTACACATCAAGACCAAAATGGGCACTTAAACAGGGTGTTGTGTTCTTGAATGTTAGCACATTTTTATCAGAGAATGTGAAACACTCAGTGGAGTGGTGCATGGTAATTCTATGTCTAGATCCAATGCCAAGATCAAGCCTACATTTGACATCGAATACATGCGGGCAGAGTAGCTCTAGCTACACATTTGAAATATTCCTGTTAAAATATCACAGCAACATAATGTCAGCTGCATTTGGTGGTATGAAATGTTCAGTTATTCAGCTGTAACTTTCTATTGAAATCAAAAGATGCTCATTTGCAAATGAATTGTTGCAATTAAAATATTTGGCTCATTCCTTTCATCCTATGTCTCCTTCACAGTTTCTATTTAAGTCCAGGTTCATCATACAACTGCACAATTAACTGAAAAAATATCAACAATCACAGAAATGACCACTGCAAGAGGCTGTCATTCTTTTCTAAACAAAGGGAAAAGTGTTTTAGAGAGCCTCTCAGTCAGACATTCTGATGTGCAGAATCCCCAGCCAACAAATGAAGCTGCATGTCAGAGAAAAATCTTCTTTATGTTTCATGTTTTATGATGTTTATTTTATGATTATTTATGTACAGCACTTTGTTTCAGCTGTGGCTGTGTTTAAAGCGCTTTATAAATAAAGTGAGTTGAGTTGAGTATACCGGAAACGCCTCAGATACAGCCTAAAATGCTGGATCAGGTATCGGCAAGTACGCGAGTCTATGCAGGTGATACCGATCCGATATCACGTAATTTACAATCTCAGAACTGGGATTGACGGCCACTAGTTTTGGGTTATGCGGTCTAGCCAGTGGAACCGAAGAACAGACTTCCTCTTCCGGCCGCCGATCATTTAGTTTTTAGCTTTTACGGTCATTTTTTATTTCAAACTTTTGCCACATCCTGTTGGCAAGCAAGCTAACACATCGCGTTTGTCAAGTAAATCTGTTAAACAAATCAATTGGACGAAATACAATCCGTGGATAGCGACTTCCTCTTCCAGGGACCGGTCATCCACGGCCGTTTTTCAGTGTTATTGCTTTGTTTAACGTATTTGCTTGACAACGCGACGCGTTAGCTTGCTTGCTGACAGAATATGGCAAAAGTTTGATATAAAAAATGACCGTAAAAACCAAAAACTAAATGATCAGCAGCCGGATATTCTGGCTACACCGGATAACCCAAAACTAGTGGCCAGCGATCCCAGGGGCATAGACGGTCGTAACGAAAATAAGTGCAAAAATGAGCAATTTATTGCTACACACAGTGAACGTATATACAGCGAATGCGGCGAGGAGGTGCTGCTGTCAAACATGACAACGTCACATCGGAGAACTCGGAAGTTAAATAGACCAGCGTCGGAACACACAGATCCTCAAAGAAAAAGAGCTCTCACTCTCCAACTGCTTACGTGTGAGAGAGTGCACGTCAGAGAGAGATTAAATATTGGTGTCAACTGGGCTGAAAAATTGCACTTTGTCGAGCTCAGGCCGGGCTAGGGCTTGAACACCACGGGCTCGGGTCGGGCTAGGGATTGATTTTTTTTGGCCCGCACAGGGCTCTGGTGCGGTGCTAGTGGAAAGTGGACATGGTGTGCTCAATTGCTTGAGACATTCCCCATAACTCTGATAGAGTTCATCTGACAGTCAATACGGACCATTACAAGGGAAACACAGCATGTTCCAACGGATTGAGCGTCCATGGAATTGTAAGCGGTGAATGTGTGTGTTAGGCCGGTAGACGTAGCATAGGTATATTGTTAATTGTTAGAGCCTCCTTAGGAGGTATGATAATATACTGCCTCAGCTGGCAGCAGCCACCAACTGTCCACACACAGTCAGGCTAGATGTTATGCAAGGGACATTCGTGTATGTGTACTGTCGACTGTCTAATTCATTCTGTGTATTGTATTAGTTGATCGTCCTTATTAGTTATTCAAAGTTTAAGGTTTAGGTTTATATTTCATATTATACATATTGATGTATGAATATTCAAGTACTGTTATTTGTAAGAGGTATTTTTATATTCTCTTTGGAACCACATTTTATACTTGGGAACATACAGCAGATTTGTTCTACCTGTGTGTGACGTGTATTGTGTGAGGAAGACACAATAAACCTTTTTGATACCACATTGCCTCTGTCTCTTACCGGACACCCGCAGCTGGCTATTCCAACACAAGCATGACAATGAAGTGGGCGAAGGTTTGACAGCCAACCATTTTTTATAGTTACGTTAGTCAGAGCTAGCAAAATGTCAGCAATTTGGCAATATTTTACACTGGAAAATCGCACCAGTAAAACGGCAATGTGTGTGATTTTTTTTCTCCACGCACTGGCATTGGATCAGTACTCGGTATTCTCTGTGTGTATTCTTTTGACTAAGTCATTTTTCACTTTTTCAAATTCATGTGTTGATTCTATTGACTCGTACTCTTGTCCTTTTTGTTAGTAGGAAAAATCTATCACACCTATTTGCCTGTGTGAAATGCTGCAAACAGTTGCGTTCAGTTTGCAAGCAGAGGAACACATTGCATGTCACACGCCAGACACGAGATTTCCCAGAGCAGCCTTTTCCTCTGCACAGACATTGGGTTTTTCAGGTTGACCATCTCCGAAAGATGTACAGCAGAAGTTGTGCGGAGTGAGACAGGGGGTACTGGAGCGACCTGATGTTTGTGGCCTTCTTGCGAAGGGTGTGCATGCTCTTCCTGTACATGTTCAACATCAGCCACGCTTGGTTAGAGATAGACCGATTAATCGGTTCGCCGAAAAAGCCGACTTAATTAGATGATATCCGCGCCCCCAGCGCAGAGCTATTTTTTCATCTCAAAGTCAGTAATTCCAGTTGGGAAGTCTGATATTATAATGGCAGAAACAGAGCTTGTCTGCATTCTTTCCAGAAAGGCTCCTCCGCTTGTCATTAGAATCCCAACCTCACTGAACACTCACTCAGGACTTTTATTTTGAAAAGTACTTTCTTCACCTCCAGCATTTGATGTACTTTCACTAAATGTTTTGACAGATTGCTCGTGTTTCCACCCTTACAAGCAAAAGACTTGTTGCATTGTCAGAAATAGTCAAATAAACGACTAATCGTTAATTAACCGGATAATGATGTCGGCTAACCGGTTGCAAAACTATCCGTTATTCCCATCCCTAGTCTCAGGAGGCTAAAAACAATATTTTTTAAGTCATGAAAAATAATTATGTAGAGAAAGCGTTGTCCAAATGCATTGCAATTTATGCCACCACCACAGTCACAATATAAATAAGGTATTGGGTTCAATTTAAAAAAAGATCAATTCCACCACCATATTACTTCTTTTGCGGCCTTTGTTGCAAATGCTACCTGTCTGGGAACTTGATGCCAGTCATCAAAGTTAATGCGTGAAACAAACAATTATGGCATTTTTCCAAATAAAATGGACACTGCTCAGTTTGCTTTGATTGATTATAATGTTTGAGTATATGAGCAGCAGAACGTAAATCCAATTTTGAATTGCATATTTGGTGACATCTGAGCAATGATTTTTCCTGGTGGGTCTGAGGTAGCAAGAAGAGCTGTTCAAGAAACTCAACACCAACATATTCCTCTAAAAATGTGCTGTGACATACTGAGCTCTCCAACGAAGATAGGTTCATCATCATCGTCATCATCTACCAAGTTAACTTCTGAGACTTGTTTCTGCCATGGCTCCAACTCCTCTTCTTCACATTCCATAAACAGTTCTGACATTTTGGACCTGTAACAGAATAACACAATCTTCAGACAACCTGTGACTAGGCCTGTGACGATACTGGAATCACTTGACCTTACAGTTTGTTAACAAACATTTTTATTGAATAGGACACACACATGTAGGACACACACACGAGTTAGGCGAACAGAGCTGGATGGTTGTCATAGAGATGGGTGTGTAAATTAGAGGTGTTGGTCCCTGGGACACACGTTTGCTGCAATATATTAAATTCATGAGACTAACTTATCTAACTATAAAGGCAGAATTCTGTGTTTGTGTCCTTCACATATCTTGGGAACCGTCCACTCGATCAACTTCACACTTCACTTGGCGGGTGTATTGCTCATGGCCCAAGGAAGTGCATGTGTCGAGTAGTGTTGCACAGTATACCAACGCTAGAAAGGTATCGTAATAACCTGCCATTAAAAATGATACCCCATTTTATTAGTACCGGTACTTTAAGACTGAAAGTTTTAATAAGAGCCATATTTCCTATGAGTTGCAGGTCGATGTGCGACATCAGGGCAGTGTGTGTGTGTGCAGCGCTCTGCTTCCACTCCCTGCAGCATTTCTCTGCGCCGGTCAGCAAGCAGTTCTAATCCTCTGCTGTTTTCTAATCACACGTAGAGCTGATCTCTTAATAACCTCATGAAGTTATAACATCTCTCTCTCTGTGTCCACGAATATCGTGGATACACAGTCTATTATGTTGTTATAATAACAATTAATAATAACAACAACATAAGGAGAAGATCACCCATTAACGTGAATGAGTTGTTATCTCAAGCATGAAATGGTTTTAAAATGTCAATATCATTTATTGCAATTATTTCTGGGACAATATATCGTCCAACAAAAGGAGTTATCGTGACAGGCCTAGTTGCAGGAAGACAACACTGTAAATCAGCTAAATGCTCCGCCATGACTTTGAAAATCTTTTCAGCCCCCCCCCCCAAAAATGGCAGGATTTTTTTTGCAAGAGAGCCAAATCCAAGATGGCCACTGGCACCATGTTGAAAAATTAACTTTTGAACCAGAGCACCTAGACCGTCATGAGACAGGTTAGTTTTACCCTACTGATGATGTGTTGTTGCAATAGTAATCCTGCTGTATGAAGACACTTTTTTTGTTTAAGTCGACCACGAGGATTCCAATTCTGACATAATTTTGACCCCTCTCCCGATGCATCTACCCAGCCCAGGGCCAGCTGAAGAGAGCAAGGAAGATGAGTGAGGATGATGAGGAGGGATGTGCGAGAAGAGATGGTGATGTACAGAGGAGGGGGGATTCATCAGAATCTAATGAGTCAGAATCTAGTGGGGCAGAATGCTCTGATTCGGACTGATCATAGACACTCTGAGAGAGTGCGAGTTAAAATTTTACATGGTCACATTTATGCGAGTGCATGATTGTTGTTTTGGTGCCCCTCCGGCACAGGTACTGCATTAGCCATTGGGTTGAAAATAGTACCTTTTCTTCTTCACTGGCTCAGTCGGTCTCTCCCTACCTGCACTTTCATCATCAGTGCGGTGAGCATGTACATAACGATGCTGATGATGAAATATGCAAAACAATCCATTTAGCTGTTACCATGTTCCAAAGCTCCAAAGATGAAGTGGTCTACAACTGATTATTTTAGAAAAACAAAATGAGGAGAGAGAGGAGAAAACTGGTTTTTCGAGATGGTGAAAAATGTTAGTATGGAGCCCTGCTAACACAGTACCCGTGGTTGGGGTACGAGGGGAATGCTATGCTATTCTATTTTGTCAGCCACTACCAGTGCTACCAGTGGAAAAGTTAGTCCGGAGCCCTGAAGTGGTTTCATTATTCAACTGTTCAAGTTACAGCTATTAAAAATAGCTTATTTTGAAGTATAATTAGTTATTTTGCCATACATTCATCAATTACTTTACTGCAAGAGATCCTTATGGGGGCAGTTTGTTTAAAAGTAAAATGGATTTTGACATTAACATCTTTTCAGTTAACATAATTATAAAATGACCCCAAAACATACATTGCCATTACTAAACCATACATGGTTGGTAGGCATGGATTCGTAATTATAATAGCTATGGTTTAGGTTATTCTCATTCCTTCCTTCAAAATGGCAAACCCCAAAAACCACATCTTACATTCCTGTTCGAAAGTTATGTTTTCACTCTACTGGGTGGCGGCCATCTTGGATTTCTGGGTCGAAATTATGTGCTATAATAGTGTCAAACTGATGTCAGAATCGGAATCCTCGTGGTCGACTTACACGACAAAGTGTCTTCATACAGGATTCTAGGTGCTCTGGTTCGAAACTGAATTTTTCAAGATGGCGCGAACGGCCATCTTGGATTTGGTCTCTGCAAAAAAAAATCCCGGATTTTTGGGAGGGACCTGTGGGCTAGATTTTTATTTAGAGGTCCATAGAAGTCAAATCAATCATGAAAACATCTTAGCCAAAGAACGGTCACGGAATTGAGGTTCTACACCCAACCACAATGTGCTATGAAGTAGGTAGTAGAGCCTAGGGCTAAAGACAAAGCAATTTACTGTGTCACAATAACCTCAGTTTGGGAGATCTTTCTTTTAAATCACACTCGGCCTCAAGTCACTAACATTCACACACAAACCCCAAATGGAATAACGTGAAAATGATATTTCAACCACTAAACACCTTTCCATCAGCCACCAGGCCAACAACTAACGTCTGCTAACAACGACACCTAGCTAGCTCACGTTTACTACAGCAGTCGCAGTGTGTTAGCTCGCTGGTTCGTTCGTTGCTAACGCTGATGTTTTCAAACGCTCGTTCTCTGCGGCATCAAAACACCTTTCTACCCACCGTCAGATTGAAGACAGTCTTACCTTGTATTCCCCCTACGATGTACGGGATTAGTTACCGAGTACACACAACGTTAGCTAGGTAACTACCACATCTAGCAACATCTCGCGTTCCGGCAGAGGACGCTGGGTAATTTGCGTTTGCGTCCCATTGGTCTGACTGCCGAGACAAAAGACTGCATTCAGAGCTAGAGGAGAGAAGCGTTATATTAGCGTTGATCTTACCTCGCTCACAAACAGCCTGTGTCGGGGGAGAAAAGTATGTCTAGCTGGACCAAAGGTGGAGGAAGTACACGATCTTTGGCTAGACCAATGTGAGCGGAACAAGAAACCCGACGTGTTGGGGGTTTTGTGTGTGTGTGTGTTTTTACACAACTTCCTATATTTTTGTAGTACTTCCTTCTTCTGATTCTTCTTCTGGTGATGATTTCCGGCAGACTAGGCGCGGCCAGTGCGTTGCTGCCTCCCTCCGGTCATTTTTGTTTTGTCAATTACCTATATCCTTGGATAAGGGGGCCATATTGTAGTATTTCGTGGTATCACCGACGTCTTTCTGAAGTTAAAACCTGGCGCTGTGTAGCCTACTTTTTTTCCTGTGTTCTTGGTACGTCATATGGTAGAGATGAACACTCACAAGAATAAAAGCCACCATATTATACAATATATATGGTGCTGCTTGTAATGGGTAATTCCACGTATCACTCAATAAGTATGTACCTCAAATGTCAAGTTGGATTTAATGTATTTGCACACAACATTACACTTATTTAGAAAGGACAGGTAAGCCTGTCTTTAATTGGCACACACACACACACACACTCACACACAAGGGGAGAATATGCAAACTCCACCCAGAAAGGCCTTTTTATGAGATAGTCCACTGGGCTCGAGGAGACATACCCCCAGTGCCAACAGCAAACCAGGTGGGAACCCAGGACCTTCTAGCTGTGAGGCGACAATGCTACCACTACCACAATGTGCCACTGCACTTATTTGTGCAGGCGAGATTTAAAAAATATGAAGGGGCTTATAAATAAGAACATTTCACTTCAAAACAAAAGAAACACAAACAACATCAATGACAAAAA
>CABFOS010055624.1:0-11541 GCA_900660315.1 Diretmoides pauciradiatus | reverse complement strand
GTTCTCCACCCAGCTAAAGAAGGTATGGAGGAGTACTTTACTATTCACATTACATGGTTGTTAGATACTGCTGACTTATATATGTAATGTACGATAAGATGTAAACTACATAAACGCGTGTACTGTTAGCGGCTGTTATTTTCATGGGATGTGAGAATGTATCATCTAATGTGAGCTGAATGTAACAAATGAATTATATGAGATCTCCACTGTGAGCTTAGAGGATCTCCACGTAGATGGCAGTTTCAGTTTCAGATGTGGCAGGGTTTTGCATCTCTCTTACAGCTCTGGCACCCAAACCCCCTTGTCTCTCTCTACCCCTTCGTTCTCCTCTTCTTCTCTCCCCCACTCGCCTCTCCCCACCTCTTCTACCCATTGGACGGATCTGGAAAAGGGACAGAAGTGATTAATCATCAAGTTAGGGAGATAAGGTAACATATGCATATCAAGTTAACCAAATTACCTGTTTATTGTGGACAAAAAGAGGTGTGCAGTTCTGATATACAAGTTGGTAGCTGCCATTGGTGTAGATGTGAGTCACTTCTGTGCAGTTAATGTAGAGAGGCATCCGGTCCTGATAAATCCCCAGTATTCCAGGGTATGGTGCCGGAGGTCTGGTCAGGACGTGTCTGAGAAGAGCATTCACATATTTTAGCATTTGTTGCAGTTCCAATTCCAGTCAATTTTGATATACTGCACATATTGCACCACTCCTTACTTTCCGGCCTTCTTTCGGCAGCAGTACAGGAGAAGAAGAGAAACAACAGATATGGTCAGGCAGAGGGCCACGGCAGGAATCACCAGCCACAACACAGAAGCTGTCACTGTGTAAGGCGACAAAAAGAGCAGAGGGGGTGGGTGAAGTAGCACACATTATGGTGTGTGAGTGTGTATGGCGTTCAGACACATATTGCTGGTCATTCAGGCCAATACATGGATAAAAGCACAGCTATATAGATATAACTAGAACATAGACAGTATTGAGATATCAAGAGATCCCTACATTAGCTGGGAACTACTAATCTACTTGAGCATCACATCCAGCAAAAGAACATAAAAGATGAGCTGGAGGAATCATTTATGAGGGGTTCATAAAATGTGCCAGAAGTACAGTAGGCCTAAAAATAAAGATTTCTGTGGCATTGCCTTTGTTAGTGAGGTAAAAAGTGCATTGAACACACCTTCTCCTCCCTGCAGCAGGATGAGGGAGTCGTTGCCCATCGCATTGAAGGCAAAGCAGACCACCGTCAGGGGTTTGTCCATGTGACCCCTGAGTACAGCCGTCAGAGCTCCAGGGTCTGATGTTATTGACATGTTGTAACCACTAGGTGGAACAGTTCCATTTACACTCCAGGTGACCGCAGGCCTGGGGTTGGAGTCAACTGAACACTGACACTGCACCTCCAACCCTTTTACAACACAGCTGGAGGAGAGATGGAGGATGACCGGCTTGTCTGGAGAGAAAAAAGGTGCAGAAGAGTAATGGGCATGAAAGTAATGGTGGAATGGCTGTATTGTTGAAACATAAAGACCTCCTCCAGTGACATCATGACCCCGTTTACATTTCTAAACTTGACTGAAAACATTCTACATCCACCAGTCGGAGTCTCAGGATGCTACAGCTTGTCAAGAATCGTTTCTAACTCCTTTGCTTGCAAACTGATCTGTTGATTGGTTAGGAAGGTTTGTTTGAAAGTTTATGGTCATTGGACGGGGGCTTTACTTTGTGTATAACCGTGGTAGGATTACATTGTATATCCAACGGCGTGGGATGGGACTCTCCTCGGCCAATCATGTTCAGCGCTGAGCAGCGGATCCTCATGTCTCGAGTCACATTGTACACCCGGACTGTGTGTGCGCGCTGGTGGAGGTTCACCGTGCGGCCGTGTTGGCTGTAGGACCAGCGGTACTGCGACACGGGAGGGTCAGCTTTACACGAGCAGGCCAACAGGGCACTGGCCCCCTCCTGGACTATCAACGTCTGGACCTGAACCTTCACATCTTTGGGGGGAACTACAGAGCACATAGAGCAATTTTGTATGAATTGATAAAACGAAGCTTTGGTGTAAAGTCAAATGCTCAACTGATAAGAGTCAAAACTATGCTCACATGTCACATGGAGATCCTTCAAAGCTGATACTGTCGTGTCCCCTGGGTAGCTGGCCTCACATCTCAGCCTGGGCTTTACACGGTAGGATGCAGTGAAGGACAGAGAGGCCAGTAGCATCGGCCTGTAGTCTTGGCCATAATGTAACTCTGCCTCTCCGGACTCACTGCTGTTGCCCTGACCTCCTCTCTCCCAGTGCCACTGGAGGGTAGGAGGTCTGGAGGGGCAGTAATAGCTGATGGTGCAGTTCAGGGTGACCACCTGTCCTTCTGTGACTGACCCTACGCCGCTGATCACAGGAGCCTCAGGGGTTTCTGCCGGGGAAGAAATCACTGTTTTATTATTGTGTGTTAAATTATGGCGAAAATATACTACATGGTAATTTTACAAAAGAACAACTGGTTGAATGAGGGGGCAAAGCAAATCCCCCACTCACCTGAAACGTCCAGAGTGAAGCTCCTTGGTTTCCCCCAAAGCATTTCATCGTCTCCCTTCAGTGCTATCTCGAAGACACGAGAGTCATCCAGGCTGACCCTTTCGATCCTCACGGAGCAGTCGCCAGCTACGATTTTCCCGTTGAGAGACGTGCGGCCTTGGAAATCCATGCTCACCTGATCTCTGTCCTCGCTGTTAAAGGCTGTGCTGCGGAGAGGGAAGAAGCGTCCGCCACCTCTGAATCTCAGCCTGACGTCCACCCTCTCCTTCCTCCCCTTGAAAGGATGAGGAGTGTATGAGCAGGGAATCACCACGCAGGAGCCCACCAGGGCGTGAACATGGTCTGGGACCGAGGGTACGGGAGAGAAAGCCTGGGTTCCACTCCACACGGCTGCTGTAGATGTGACGGAGCAAAGAGTCAGTAACAATGCTTAGGAGCTGATATACGCATCCTTTCTTCTATTAAACTGGTGTGAGCGCCTTCTTAGAAACCAAGCTTGAATGTAAGGTACAGTGATGCTTCATTAATCCCCTTTTTTTTGGAGGGGGGGGGTTTGGGTGTTGCAGCAGCAGGAAGTAAGACAGCCAAGATAGAGATAAGATACAAAATAGCGCCAACGTAAAGATAGACAGAATACAAAAAGACAAATAGTAAACATATAGTAAGACAATGTAAAGGTACGAGAGAGTTTGTTATCAAGCAGACGGACGGACAGTTCCCATCAGAGATGTTTCATTGAATTGGCCCACATGACAACATTAAATGACTCAGGGAATTCTGGTGTCCCGACTAAGTAATGAAGATGACGCATCTACGAGAAATACTTTGGAGTTTGAATGCAGCATAACACTTCAGTATTGTATTGAACTGCATTGTCTACGAATATATGTGAATAGACTGAGACATTTCACAACAGAAGTATTTTTAAAAAAGGGAAGGAGAAATCTGCGTTTGTATTTTTTCATTTGACTACAACTAATCTGTGATGTAACGTCTGTCTATTAATATATGGATATTATCCGGTCCAATAGCGAACAAAAGATAAATGCTTTTGAATGATTACTTTGAAGTGATTTAGTCACATTTTCGTAATTCGGTTGGAAGCACATTGTGATCAACAGCTTTATTAAGGTATTACTGATATATCAGTCTGCTTTATTCATGCAACAGAAAGTACCTTATCTGTATCTATATGGTGTAAACTACTGCATATTCAGCAATAAAGATTCACAGTTAAAAACAAACATCTCACCATCTCTTTAAGCTTTACATCTTTACACGTTTACATCAGTTAATAATGACTGTCCATCAAATTCACACACAGAATCTGAAGCAAATGCATATTTTCAAAATCCCAAACTAACATATAAAACTACTCACCAAAAATCCCAGAGCACACAAGAAAGAGTGTGTGCAGATGCATGACTGCAACGCCGCTCAGCCAACAGACAGTGGAAAGGAAGAACAGATGAAGAGGAAGTTGAAAGTTTGTCTGTACTATGCACTTCTCCTTGAGCAACTTGTTATATCTTACAGAGTCGTGTGTATTATATTCCTTTATTCAGTTCCACGGACTTCCCCTGATGGCTCATAATGACATTTCAGCAGAATGTCCTATAGTGTCTCTAATAAGCTGTCACTGTTAAATCAGAGACCACGCTGTAAAAAAATATGAATACTGTATGTCACAAAATGATTTAAACTCATTTAACCATTTCAAAAGTCTTAAATAATCATATGGTTGTGTCAATGTCTAAAAGTAATTGTTTGCTGGGGAAAAAGAGACTTCAGCAGATTTATCTGTGACACAACACATGACACCGACTGACTCACTCTCATGCTGTTCCCATTTCCTCTATAGGGCTCCAACAAGTAAATCTCTTCACTTTGATTCCCTCAGTCTACATTGGTCATCTTAACCAAAACTGAAATAGCACGAGATTATCTCTATCAAAAATAAAACTGATTAAGCTGCCTTTGATATCAACTTTCATTTGTTCATCATAAGTAGGTCACATGAGTTATGTATACTTAGCTATGGAACTTATGGTGAACATGATAAATACAATATGTTTGACTAAAGTTCAATGAGAGATCCTTCAGAATTTCCTCACTGTCAGTCTGCAGAATAAGCAAACAAACAAAGAGAGAGAGGTGAGGACTGGCAAAATTGAAGACATTAACATGCAAAATATGTACATGTTTCGATGTTTGTCCCGTGTTAAAGGAACCTTCTTTATTAATTTATTGGCAAATAATGGAAACAAGTTATTTCATAACTTTATTGTGTTATCCTCGACATGCTCTTTCTTGTATGTTATGTGATTTTTATGTTGCTTTGTTACTGTTTTTACCGAGTATGTCGAAATAAATCAAATCAAATCAAATCTTGGAAGATGGAATGAAAGCCAAATTGCATTTTTCTGTATGAGCCAATAAAATAATCAGTCAGACAAAGAGTTCTTTGAACTATGGACTCTTTGAGTGGTTGTTTGTAGTGTTGCCTGAGTCCGGCGCTCCACCTCCCTGCACCTTAAGACAGAATACAACAAAAAGCTTTACAACCAACAAGCAGGAAAGCAGGAGTGTAATGGCAAAACTAGACAGGAAAAAGGACATCTGAGACCAAAGGATATAATACCTCTCTTAGCTTTTCCGTGAGTATTTTAATCAGTGTGCATGGTAGTATGTGTACCAGGATTGTTGTTGTTTTGTATTGGAGTCTACCTTGCTGGATGTGTGAAGTGTGAGGTCAACAGTACTCGACAGGTACCCGCAGTTCAGCATTCAGTTCAGAGTGCAACAGAAAATCATTCATTTAAAGCCTGTAATCATTGTTATAATTTTTTCTTACTAATTGTTTTACTTTCTTCTTCTTGGCAGTAGCAACATCCTTATGAGCCATGAACTCAGCTCAGCAGCTGCTCCGGTCCCAGAGAGATCTGCTGCTGGACTGGACTCGGGACCACCCAGCACCTCTGCTGCGCTGGCTACGCGACGCTGAGGTGCTTTCCTCTGTCCACTACCTGTCCTTGCTGGAGAGGTCACCTTCCAATGCTGTGGCTCAGGCTCTAGAGACAGTGTGCGCCAATGAGGAGAGCAGCCAAAAGTTCCTACAGGTACTGAGGGAGGTGCAGGATTATTACTGCAGGGATCTGCAGGTTTGGGTGGAGAGGCACTGCAGGAACGACACAGATGGGAGGTCAGTTCCTGCACCTGTTAGAGTTGAAGGTGAGGTAATGTGATGTCTGAACTAATTTAGTCTAAGTATTAATATAAAAGGAACATTTGAAATGAAATGGAAAGGTGATTCAATCAAAACCACACAGTGCAAAAGTGCAGATCTGGAACTAAGACAACCGGGTTTTACTGCCGGAGTTAAAGAGTAGCAGGGAAATTATTAACAGGGAAGATTCAGATACACTTTGATGTGTTGCCAAGTTCATTGCCTAACTCTGGTAAAGAACTCCGTCCATCATAGTTGGATTAACACTTCATGCAATGCTTTTCACATGATAAGTCAGGAGGCATTTAAGATCACTAATGTTCAGTCCAACCTGTTGTTAAAAACTATTTCAGTCAATGTTCTCTCTCACACCTCCAAACAATTGTGTCTGATTTTTTGTTACTTGAACTTTTATAGATAGATAGATAGATAGATAGATAGATAGATAGATAGATAGATAGATAGATAGATAGATAGATAGATAGATAGATAGATAGATAGATAGATAGATAGATAGATAGTCTTTTAATCGTGCATACTCTGTAAAGCTCTTTAGTGCAAACTTTGTTGTTTTAATGTGCTTTATAAATAAATTTGACTTGTATGCATCTGTCTCACCAAATTAGTTACACTGTGTCATAAATATGTGAATGTGAAGAATATGTTCCCCCGTTCATTTATTATACTATACTGCATTTGTATAATCCTGATATCCACAGACAAGAAACCAAGAGGCCCCATTGCCAAACTATTCAAAAGGAAGAGTGAGGGATTCACCTTAACGACTGAAATCAAAGGTAGAGTTGTATTATTTTATCGAAACGTCATAGAAAATGAGTTCTCAGAAAACCTCAGACATATACAGACACAATGCTCTGTTTAGTTCCCTTCATAAATTAAATAATTATTGATATTTTGAAACTTTTGTGTTTGTGTATTGTGAAACTATTTTTAAGTTTCAAGATAGTGTGAAAATCCTTTCAAATGATCTCTTCATAACGCAGTTAAAGAAGCATTGAAACTCGGCAGGAATGCAAAGTCGGCCAACATCCGAGGTGCAGTATGTTAATATCTGGAGGAATTTAGTCCAATATTTTCTTAACATAATATTTGATCTGCCAAATGTATTTGCATAATCCATTTGTCTTCTATTACAGTTCCCATTTCTGCCCATAAAACAACTCTTCTGAAACGCACTGAGCAACTAAAATGTTATTCAGAGGGGGAGAGAGAAACTTCAAACTCCGCTTCTCATATTGAGATCCGCTACACTGACCTTTTTGTGACAGAAGATAATGACTCAGTTGACAGCAGCCAACACGAGTACTTTGACCTGGCGAGCAGACGAGCCCGCATCTATGTCCACCAGGCGTGCCAACGCATCCGTCCTTGCCATCTGCTCGGCCCCCAAGGAACACTGGAGCGACGCCCTAAGAGGGTTAAAGTGAAAGGCATTGCTGGCATAGGAAAAAGCGTGGCGGTGCAGAGACTTGTCTATGAATGGGCGCTGGGGAAGAACATGCGTGAATTCACCTGTCTCTTTGACCTGCGCTTCAGGGAGCTCAATCTGATTGAAGCACCAGTGAGCTTACTGGACCTGCTTGCAGAACGGTTCCGGTACCTGAAGACAGTTCTCCCTGATCTTTTTGCATCGCCAAGCTCTTTGCTCTTCATCTTAGATGGACTGGACGAGTTCAAATACCACCTGGACTGGAATACTCCCGATAAGGACATTCATGTTGATTCGAAGGTGCCGGTGTCAGAGCTGATGGTGGCGTTAATCAAGGGGAGCCTTCTTCCAGAGGCTTCAGTCATTCTCACAACAAGGCCATCTACTGAAGCTCCCAAGCGATTCTTCCAGAGATGCTGTGTGGTGCTGGGCTTTGAGGAGGACCAGGTGAAGCAGTATACTTCCAAATTCTACAAAGACGCAACAGTAGCTGAAAGAGTCTACGATTACATCCTGAGCAATGACAATCTCTTTGTGCTGTCCTTCATTCCACTTTATTGCTACATCATTTGTACGGCTATGGCAGAGTTCTTCTCCTTGGGAAATCAAGATGGGGGTGACTCAAAGTCTCTGGATCTCAACCCGCCCAGAACAGTCAGCGAGGTTTACTTTTGCTACCTGTTTACAGCTGTCAAGCACCATGCACTGAAGGGGAGTACAGACAGGAGCACCCCCAGATCTGAGGTGCTCTCGCTAGTCAAGCAACAACTGACAAATCTAGGAAAGCTGGCTTATGAAAACCTTCTGAAGAAAAAGATCATGTTTGACAGAGTGGACTTGGAGAACTATGGTGTCACCCCTGCTGATCTTCAGAGCACCTTTCTCTGTCAGATCCTACAGCCTCTTAAAGAAGAGACAGTGGAGATGTTTTCTTTCTTCCACTTGACTGTTCAAGAGCATCTGGCTGCCCTGTACTGTGCAATCAGCCTCTCCAACCAAGGGGACATCATCCAGGCTCTGGGCTTCTGGTGCTTTGGGGAACTCCCACCGTCCTCCACTGCCCCACCTCTGCAAAATAAAGACCTGAGTATGGACAAGGTGGAGGGCCTGCAGATGTTAACGCGTTTCTTCATGGGAATTCTCCGAGCAAGGCTGGCAGGTCAGTTGGATGGATTAGTTCTTACCCCCATTGAGCAAGGGGAGGGCCTCCCTGCCAAGCTCGGTGTGTGGTTCCAGGCCCAGTTTAAGGGCAGGAAGCTGGAGAACCAGACAGCTCTGAATCTTCTCCACTGCCTAATGGAGTTCCATATGAAAGAAACCACCAGCATTACAGCACCAGAGATCAAGAAGCTTAACCTGTTCAAAATGAAGCTGAGTGTCGTGGACTGTGCAGCGATGCACTATGTGCTGCAGTTTTCTCCACACAAATTGGAGGAACTTAACTTAGGTTACTCCAACATCGGGAACAGAGGACTCAGCAAACTTGGTCCAATCCTACATCGCTGTGAATCTCTCTAGTGAGTGATACCTTATCATGACATGTCAAAAGATACAGTAAATGATAAACAATACAGATTGCAATTTACCACTCTTGGAAATTGATCACTTACATACTGCAGCTGATGAAATAAAATGTTTTTTATTCTCTTTCAGTTTGAGATACAACTGCCTGGACAGACAAGCGGCTATTTTAGAATCAGCTGTTTTGAAATCAAATGAATGCCAAGTGAAGAAGCTCTTGTGAGTCAATATAACATATTTTCTAAGAGAGTTGTAGCACCAACTTTAAATATACATAATAATTGTTAAATACTGTGCTGTTATGCAATGCAATTCTTTTACTGTGTCCTTTATACAGTATGTGCGGTAATAACCTGGGTCCAGAAGGGGCCGCGGAGCTGTGGAATGCTCTGGAGCACAACAGCACAGTGGAGGAACTCTACCTGGACATCACTGGCATCACAGAGAGAGGCACAGAGAACATTGTCAACTGCCTCAGCAAAAACACCACTCTGAAGACTTTAACGTAAGAGGAAAATATCCCAACTCACTTTTAGTGTTAGAATAAATGAGCACACTGCCATCTAGTGTGAGTTCATACTTTCACAATGACATGGAATGACTCATTTTCTCCTATCAGCATTGTTGGGAATGACATCGCAGAGGTGGGGAGGAGGAGGCTGAGGGAGCTGGAGCAGCGTCGGCCAGGACTCCGGATCATTGGAAACTTTGTGGATGATGCTGGATTACTTCAGGCCTACCTGGACTGGGTGGAGGAGATCCGGACTGATCGGGACCAGATGGACTCGGTGAAGAATGCAGATGCCCTACAGTCAGTCCTGAAGGGCCTCCAGGTGGCAGGGGAAGTAGGGGAAGTAGGGGAAGTAGGGGAAGTAGGGGAAGTAGGGGGAGTAGGGGAAGTAGGGGGAGGAGAGAACGCAGCGAAAGCCAAGTTGCTGCAGACAAAGATTATGGAACTGCTTGAGTCCTCTACTGATCTAATTGGAGGAAGATGATCACAGATTATACAGATGTCAGGGAAGGCATTGATTTTAAGTGGATGCTGTAATCGTCCGAGGATGTGTGTTCTATTTTCCTCCATAAAGTAGTTGTTGTTTTCTCCACTAGGGAGTAATTTTCATTTTCAATGGATTATTAATGAATTGTCCACAGTTAACTTGAGAAAAATTGGCACATGATGTACAGTAAAAAGGGGTGGTGAGACAGTGTCACAATCCAAAGCTTTGACTGTAATTCAAATGATTTGATAAAGTTACAACTGATTTGTTAATATCCATATGTAAATAAGGACACTACTATTATGTTCTATATAACAGCCATTCACACACATTCTGTGTGGTTGATGGAGACCTCGATGTGATCATTGTATTCTTTAAGACATAATGGTGTGGGCATGTTGTATTTACATCTGAGCTTTTGATTCCATGTTGTTTCCATTAATCCTGAAAGCAGTCTGATTTTCAACGAACATGAAAATTCTACTCTGAATGTGATTTTATTTAATTGCAAAGTAACTTCCCTTGACATCGAGACAACTTCTCTCTCTATGCACTTTCTGCTTCTTTACTTACTGTAATAGATCTGATATAAGTGTAAACATGTTTTCTATACATTTAATGTTCATTCAAAATAAAACAAAACTCATAATAAGTCACATTTAGTTCCCTCATTAAGTTATGTCATTAGACACAAGGACATTTAAGTTCCATAGGGCTGTTGTGAGGCTCATGGTTATGAATATCTTTTAAAGTAGAATTCATGTGAAGCTTTACCAATACATCACATTTTATTATGCCATTGTTGTCAAGAGTTTAATTCAACTAAGTTAGGTGAGTTTTCTGGGTGATATCATTACAATATGGTCTTTATTGAGCAGTAACTAATATATAGAATGAAGTGATAATGAAATGATAAAACTAACTTATCTTAGCTGCGTGTAACAGGAAAATCAATCTGGTCTCCCAGGCAAGTTCAAATCCTGGATATAACTACACAGAATTCAGTGGAAAGTAGCTGCCTCTTTCCTCCTCCGTATTTGGTGGTGAATGGTGACCTGGAGAAGCAGTCGATGTTCCCAGCAAACATGACCCAGTCTACATTGAGGTCGGATATTCTATTCTCTGAGGCCACCAGAAAGGTGATCATGCTGGAGCTCACTTTCCCCTGGGAGGAGAGGATGGAGGCTCAGGAGAAGAAGAGAGCCACCTACTGGGGTAGAGGAGTACCGCAGGGGTGGAGGGCAAGGTATAGGCCTCGTACCGACGTGGGTATGAGGGGTTTTGCTGGGCAATCTCTCAGCAAAGCCCATGGAGCGCTGGACTGCATCACTGGACTGAGTAGGAGGCGGCAGAGAAAGTTTCCTGTCAGTGGCGGTTCTAAACCAATTTTACTGAAGGGGTCAGTTTGGGGCCATGTTGGGGCCAGGTTGGTACCAGGTTGGGGTCAGGTTAGGGCCACGTTGGGGCCAGGTTGGGGCCAGGTTGGGGCCAGGTTGGTACCAGGTTGGGGCCAGGTTGGGGCCAGGTTGGGGCCAGGTTGGGGCCAGGTTGGGGCCAGGTTGGGGCCAGGTTGGGGCCAGGTTGGGGCCAGGTTGGGGCCAGGTTGGGGCCAGGTTGGGGCCAGGTTGGGGGCCAGGTTGGGGCCAGGTTGGGGCCAGGTTGGTGCCAGGTTGGGGCCAGGTTGGGGCCAGGTTGGGGCCATGTTGGGGCCATGTTGGGGCCAGGTTGGGGCCAGGTTGGGGCCAGGTTAGGGCCAGGCTGGGGCCATGTTGGGGCCAGGTTGGGGCCAGGTTGGGGCCAGGT
>CABFOS010055619.1:23214-37706 GCA_900660315.1 Diretmoides pauciradiatus | reverse complement strand
CTATTGCCGCCCCTATAATAATAATTTAATGCCCTGGGTCTTACCGTAATACCCTGTGCCTCTACCGTAATACCCTGTGCCTCTACCGTAATACCCTGTGCCTCTACCGTAATACCCTGTGCCTCTACCGTAATACCCTGTGCCTCTACCGTAATACCCTGTGCCTCTACCGTAATACCCTGTGCCTCTACCGTAATACCCTGTGCCTCTACCGTAATACCCTGTGCCTCTACCGTAATACCCTGTGCCTCTACCGTAATACCCTGTGCCTCTACCGTAATACCCTGTGCCTCTACCGTAATACCCTGCGCCTCTACCGTAATACCCTGTTTCTCTACTGTAATACCCTGTGGTTTTTTGTGAGTACTTGATAATAATTTAATGCGAATACACAAATATTGAAATGACTTAAATTGCCCATCCCTAGTGCCTACAGTTGTTTACATAACTCACAGGGAATGTTGCCACACCGGTGACTTCATGGAGGCAGGAGGATTTTCCAGTTCTGTTGTTTCTCCAGCATCTCCGACTCTGGAAGTGGCCATGGCGTCTCTAAAAGTAATGCACCCTGTCAGCTCGTTAAATAGCAGCTATGCTGTGTCGTCATTGAAATGTTTTTTTTTTTCCTTTGGACACATGCAAGTAGGCAGGGATGGAGAGAAAAAAAGATAATGGGAGAATCGCGAACCTGCTTGTGATTACGATGGTCGATTAGACACGATTAGAATCGAAATCGTGACACCCCTATTTGGCAGGTGGTTTGTCTTATTTTGGGAGCCAATCATACTGGCATGATACCTGACAAGGATGAATCATAGATTGATTACTAACTTGTGAGTGTTAGGATTATGTTCAGGTCTTTTTTGTAGCTTCTGTATGTTCCACAGGCGTAGTCTTCTATGGTTCCTGCATCACAGTTGTCCAGTAGCCCACATATCGTGTATTTATTGAGCTGGATTAAAATGTGATACAAAAAATAAGATAATGTTTTGGTGGAGTTCTAGTTCTAGGAGTATAACCATGAGTGTTAATTTACCTTCCATAGCCCATAGTGTACCATACGTACTAATCCTTTCAATAATGGGTCTGGAAGTACCATTTCCCCAAACATGGAACCTGGGCTCCCTTTGCAGTTTGCTTTACTCGCAAGCAGGAAAACAAACTTTAGCATAATGGACTTTGCAAGTGTTTGGGCAACTCTGATTTTCTCCTCTTTCATTTGGACTCTACTGATTATTTGCCGATAGATTGCAGTTTAACATACCTCCGCCGGGTGGTGGCCAGTGTAGGGCAGTGATGCTAACATTGGGCTATACAAATAATGTTTAAATCATTCCAGCACAGTGTAAGTTTACTAAATGTCAAAGGAGGCCTTTTACTTAGGCACGTATACATGTACAGCTTGTATTTTTCCATTATTTCTGTGTGCATATGTGGGCCAAAGTTCTCAGAAAGTGTCTAGAGCTTCTTGTTGTTGATATCCACCAATCAGCCACATTAAAACCACTGACAGGTAAAGTGAATAACATTGATCATCTCGTTACAATGGCACCTGTCAAGGGGTGGGATATATTAGGCAGCAAACAGTCAGTTCTTGAAGTTGATGTGTTGGAAGCAGGAAAAATGGGCAAGTGTAAGGACCTGAGTGACTTTGACAAGGACCAAATTGATGATTGCTAGACGACTGGGTGAGGATTAAAGGATCTGCAGGACTTAAAGGATCTGCTGCTAACAGGGCTCCAGACTAACTTTTATCACCACTGTCCCGGAGTGAATGTAAGCATCCCAAAATCAAAATGTTGTTTCTCTACTTTATAGATTATCATCTATTGTTGTTAGATATTATTGGCATCGCATGCCACTGAGTTAACTGCTGTTTCTTATTGTTTTATATTTAGATTATGTAAAGCAGTTTGACTTTGTAATCAATAACAGCTACATACACGTTTTGTTATCAAAGTGCAAGTACCTCAGCAGTGTACTGCAGTACAGAACTGGAATAACTGTATCTGGTTACTTTCATCTCTGACAGAAGTTTGGTAAAATGTAAACACTGTTGTAAAGAGTCTGTAACTCCAAACTCAAAGTACTTTTACCTCCAAACTGTACTCAGCTGAAGTTCTTCAGTATATTTATTTACTGTAAATTTGTTGCCACACTGTGTTGTCACATTAAACTGCAGTTCACTATTTAAGGCTTCACGTTCCTCTGAACAGTCCCAGTCCCACTCAGTGCCCACCTGCTGCTAACAGCAGGTGACCCTAACCCTAACCCTCCTGACGATTTCAACACGGATTTGTTGTTCTGCCAGTGAGGCAGCTGGTAGACTAAAGCAAAAGATAGCCATATAAAGCATATAATACCTGTACATTTCTGGACTTAAATTCTTCTTACTGGCCAAAAGCAGTACCTTACGATGAGAAACGTTTTCGGAACAAAAGTTCAAAGTGAGATAGGAGCCGGGGGAATGTGTGGACAAGAAACACTAAACTAGACCCTGACTCTAGCCAAGCACATCCATGTTCAATTAAGTTAGCAGCTTTGGTCATATGTACATACCGGTATGTTCTTGACTGACCGTAACAAACCTGGTTTAATAAATTCCAATGATGTGGCATTGGAATTGTAAATGTAGATGGAGTTTGTCTAAAGTATCATTAGCTAAGATCTATATTTACTTTATGAAGCCAGTTATCTCTGGTCTCCCTGATTCTATCATTCAGATTGCTTGTAAAACTATTTGCAGGCTCACAAACAATGCCTCTAATCTATTTGTGATATATTTAGCAGAGGGTCAGAATGTAAACAGGAAGTGTGTGTGGGCCTTTTCTTCTCATTGTCTCAGCTCAGCCATCAGCCCCCTCTCTGATGTTACTCTGGAGGGACACCGGCCAATGACAGGATGACAGTGTGACAATGGCACTCTGCCAGTCTGCATGCAGGTCATGCAGATAAAGGACACCACAAGGCAGGCAACCAGTGAGGCAGCAAATAGACTAAAGCAAAAGGCAGATCAGATATCCCCATTGTACAGAAGATGATATTTGGAAGAGAGTGGTTACAGTAGAGTCTGAGAAAGAGATAGAAAGCTACTATTGAGGTATGGGTACTGAAGGGAATGGAGAACTTTGATAAGATTGCACAACTTGTATGGGCTAAAAATAGCTCTTCCTCCAGATTGTGCTGTACAATACGCTAACATCTCTCATCACATAACTCTGCTAATGTTGTCTTCTTCTCTTCCCTCCAGGCGGACACCATGAACTACGTGGGCCAGCTGGCAGGCCAGGTGCTGGTGACCGTCAAAGAACTGTACAAGGGCATTAACCAAGCTACACTGTCAGGCTGCATTGATGTGGTGGTGGTCCGCCAGAGAGATGGCACCTACCAGTGCTCGCCATTCCACGTGCGCTTCGGCAAGCTGGGAGTGCTGCGCTCCAAAGAGAAAGTGGTCAGTTGAGCAAAAATTATGTTTTTTGATAAGTGGTTGAACAATCACCTTTTTAAAATAAGTGGGGGGCCATTAGTAGCTTTAGATAATGGATAAAATGTGTGGACAAACTGAATCAAATATTTCTTTAAGGAATGTAGTTGGAAGTATGTCCAGGGGACACAATGGGCTTCATCTTGGCAATAGTTAGGCATTAAGCAGAAATGGTGTCAAAAAGCTCTAAACAAACAGCGACTTGTTGCCGCCTGAGATGGTGGAGTAATTTGCCTTCTAATTGTATGCACCTTATCAACAAAGTAATTTAAAAAATCCTCACATTTTCTGCAGAGTGTTCAATGATTTGACAAGGGGGAGCATCTGTGGCATGACTGATTACATAAAAAAATCCGTAATGTCAGAAGTATTGTGCCCTAGATTTTTAACTACTCCTTTGAAAAGTCTCATCAAGTCTTTTAGGATATCAAGATGAACATTAAGTTATGAGACTTTCCATCTACGCTCGGCTCTGCCTTTCGGCAATCTCTCTTTAAGTTACAAATATCCTCAGTTAGCTAAGGCAGAGAGATATTCCTATGCCTTTTAAGCCTACGAGGTGCAATTTGGTCCAATATATTGGTGCAGATGCTATTGAAGTTAATTAAATGCTTCGGAGAACTTGGCAGCAGACTGTGAGAGCCTGCTAGCTTTTGTTTACAGTTTGTATGACAAGGGAGCACGTATGCTCGTATGCACGTATGATCAGTGACAGCAACATCTCTACATAAAACATTGTTCAGAAGAAAATCATTTTAAAGGACAAGCTCGAGTGTGTGGCCCTTAAAGTGTGTAGGCCCAGTGAGAGCACGAAACAGGTTAAAAGATTCAGTGACGTGTAAAAACTCAGCAGCTAAAGAATTATCAGGGCAACAGACATGGATGTTGAAGTCATATAGTAACAAAATATTGTCGTATCTACGCATACTGTAACACTAGAAAGCACCACGGAAAACACATTGATGAAACCAACTGAAGTCCAGAAGTTATAAACAATCCTAACTTGGGTCATCTGTGTATAGGTAATGTTCCATATTAGGGGAAAACATATTCCTCAGTAGACATAAACTGTCCCCTTTACCACTCAGATGATCCATTCTGATGTTTGGTGTTGCAAGCAAGCATTGTTACATGCAGCACTTTTGAATAAGCCAATGGAAGACCCTGGCTTTGTTTGCAGAAAATAGATGGGATGTTGGACTTTTCACCCCCACTCATAGTTAGGTAATATATATTCTTGCCTGCAGATAAGATGCCATTGATCAATAGTCGAGAAATGGTGTGGCTATTTTTAGTGCTTACTCAGGAGATGAGCTTTTTTTGTGCCTCTGCCTCGGCTTCTGTGTCTGTAATTGATGGTTACAGAGAGCAAGTTAAGCTTGTTTTTAATTGCCTCTGCTCAGCAGTAGTAATTGGATGTAATAGAATGGAAGATGTTTCGACCACATAAATGTAGATATCATGCATTTACAAAACCTTGTTCTACTGGCAAGGATGTAATGGAGGGTAAATGCACACAAATTTACTCCTGGTATAGTTAGTTATTCACATTAACCTCATAAATTCATGATCAATATATACTGTATCTGATAAATAAATAAATACTAAAATATTGTTCTTGTTTGTATAGGCAGCATTGATCAACTGCTATCACCAACTACAGATAATAGATAATATTTTACCACTACAGCACTATCTGAAAGTGAACTTGCTACTGTACCTGTACATGACTTTTGTACCTTTATCTCAGTACAGTAACAGAAAATGGGCTCATGTCCTATGGTCTGCACTGACTTGGCGATGGCCTATTTAGTTTCTAATGTACCAGAGTGGGTGTAGATGGGGGGTGGATGTTGCCTTGCCACCTACCCAGAATGTTGATGGGCTTCGAGGGAATAAAGAATGAGTGGTTCCTATGGCAACAGGTTTGTGTGGGTGTGTGTGTGTGGAGGGAATCATGTCTCCTTTGTCTGTGAACACCCACGTACTGCTCCCAGTGGCCCATGGGTGAAATGCTAACTTTCAACCCAATCGTTCATGGGGTTAATGAATGGTGGCAACCCCACTAAAATAGTGCAGCGTAGCTTATTCTTGGTTGGATTTATTCAAAGATCTGTGTGGGAATTTAGTAGCCACCAGCCAAACTCTGGTAAATATCTTTAGTATGTCTGTCCTACACTTTGGAAGGTAACCAGCCAGGTGTTAGATGTGTACTATTCAATTCTAAAAAATATCTTTGTCTGGTTAAAGAACTGAAGTGGCCTGTGGATAAATATTTCCTTGGCTGGTTAGGAGAACAGACCTAAATATGATCTGCAAAAGCCAGTACGGTCAAAGAGAAATAAGCCTAGAACAAGCCGTGATTTTGTGCATCTACTGGCAACAAATGCTGTTGATAATTCCAGTAATCCAGCGGGGAGTTGGCAGAGCCACGACCCAGCCACTCCAGTGAATGTAACCTGTGATTGAGTCTAAATGGGTGAAGAGCTCCCTTATTTATTCGGGCCATTATTAATGGGGCATTGAAATTCCCAGCCATCACTCACCACACATAAATCCCCCATAGCAACCCGGAGGGGGTGAAATTAAGCCTTGTGGCTACCAAGAAACCACACAGGCAATAAAGGACATCTGCAAAGGAAAAGAGGCAAGCTAGCAGCCCACAAGAGCAAACATAAATCAGATGTCATTGGTGGTTTAGTCTCAGGTTGTCAGACTACATACTGTGCTTGAGTTAAATTCTGTCTCCTTACTCCTCTCTCTAGTCTGTGCCAGACGTGGCCTGGTTTTTGCTTTTGTGGTGTCAAATTTCTGAATCGCCCCAGGTCCACTGGCACACATCAGCAGCCCTGTTCTGTTGGCAGGCTGCAGGAAATACAAGCCCAAAGGGCCTATTCACTAATTAGGTTCAGTAAAGCCTCAGGAGATAGATAGGCTGGGAGCAGCCACAGGCATTCTATGTGGCTTGAAAAAAGGTAGGTAGGACAATGAAAGAATAATGTGACTTTGTTTTTAATACACTCACAAAAGATGGTCCTCTTTATGATTGTAGAATACTTCCTAATCACTGTCATGTGGTCAGTTTTCCTGTCTCCTGTCAGCCCATAGCTATCAACCTATACCCTCTGCCTAATTCTTTCAGATTGACATTGAGGTGAATGGAGAGCCCGTGGACCTGCACATGAAGCTCGGGGACAACGGAGAGGCCTTTTTTGTCCAGGAGATTGAGCAGCAGAATGTGAGCATTGGCCACACAGATTAATGAAGACTTTTTTTCCAAACTGAGAGAGGAGTCATTTTGAAAAAAAAGTGACCCCTACAAGATTGATATATAACACAAGTTTAAGTTTGGAGCTTTTGAATGGTGAAATTGTGGTAATTTTATTCATATTTTGGAACCAAACTCAGTTTCGTAATATATTTTATGGTGTGAGTACAGTAGATAGAGGCTCTCACAACCTTTTTAAATGAGATATTTTTGTGCTTCAACCTATAGGGTTAGAGTGATGTACTGGTTTGCTGATGTATCAAAGTAATATTTGCTATATTGTTGGTTTCCGACGGCAGGAACTATCCATGGATTTAGTACTATTGGTACTTCAACCTTTTTGACCGGGGGAACTACCCCCGAAAAGATTCCTCTGGGATAGTTCCTCACCCTAAAATAAGTTCCTGCTAATGACGTAGTATTTTTGGGGGGGACCAGGAACCATCTGGGCGCAGTTGCAGTACTGAACAACTTAATTGGTCAATACAAGCTATGCAACCTCCATTTTCATACAGGCTTCCTTTCCTTTAATTGTTTATTTGGACGGGACAAAGCAAATTTATGAAAACTTTAAACATGAATACATGATAAAAGTGTAAAAATGCCGGATTTAGCACAAGGCAACTTTCCATCTGTAGTCCTCACATAAAAACAAAAAAGACATAAAAACAAGGCACAAGAGCTACTACATATTCCAACAAAACAATTCAAATATGTTCGTACCAAAGCAGTGTTGAAGCAAACTGTAGAATTGTAAGTTTCACTTTCGTTTTCGCAACAGGAGGCTCTGTTGGATTGAGTGCAGTGCTTCTGGTCTGTCTCATTCAACGGGACATACCTGGCCTGGGAACCAGACGAATGTGCGACCTCATGTTTTATTTTTCTCTGGCAGATTGGTCTGGTCCCCCTCTGTTCAAACAGATTTCCACCTGTCCTGAAAATGGCCGGGCCAATCACAACCGTTTATCTAATATGGGGCGGGTTTGATACGATGACTGACAGAGGAGCGCCGTTGAGGCAGCTGCCGTTGACGTGGAACAGTCTGTCGAAGAAGAACAAACAACTGCACTTAAAGCTTTTGTTGATTAGAAAGATGTGTTTGCTGTACTTCCGACAGGATGTAGTAATAGTTTAGTTTTACACGTCAATCAGAGCACACGTGTCATTGCTCTGATTGGTTGTACGTCTATCCAATTGCGTCCAGAGGCATTGTGGTCTGCGCCCGTTGATAAGGCACCTTGGAAATTGAGACTGAACTGAGAGGTTTCAGACTAATACGCATTTGCGAATTGTTCCAGGCTAGGACATGCCTGCAGTTTGTTTACAAGCCACAGCTGAGTGAACTCGCTGGTGCGACAGGGAACATAACAAAATGCGCACCTCAGGCAGCGTTATAAAACCATTTAATACATTTCTATTCATTAACCAACTTTTATTTTGTGGTGGATCAACACCATCGCTGCTTGAACTTCCTCCAGGTTTGTTGTGTTGAAATTGGTGCTGTTGTTGTTGGGTCATCATGTAAATAAATGACACATGAAACCAAACTATAATCTCCCCGGTACTTTGGGGAGTACAGAACTTTGACTTTGGTGGGAAAGCAATCTGTAACTCTTTTGGGGAACTAAAACGTTTCCTGCTGAAGGTTCCACTTCCTGCTCAAAAAAGTAACTAAAAGGTGGTAGTTCTTGCAGCCGGAAAACACCTTTATATGAAAAATTCAACCTCTGACATGGAGGCTCCTACATGACCACAATTAGTGCTTTTGCTTTAATTATTGTTTTCTATCAGTTGGATGACCAGAGGCAGCAGTCTGCAATAAGAGGAAACTTTAAAAAAGAAAAAGAAAATAGAAATATGGAAAAGCAGACTGACCTTAAGATTGTTTTTGAACATGGAATTATAAAAGAACAGGTTTTACATATTACCAGCTTCAGCACAGTTGTTGTACACAAAATGACATAATGTCATGAGATGCCTTTGCTAATCTCATAACCGTAGCAGTCTTTAAGGATACATATTTTCATTTTGTCTGAGCAAACAATTGTTCATCAAGAGACGTACCACCGCTGCTAGTGTTTTATTTTTATTATGTATATTTTTGCTATTCTTGCCATATTTTTGCCCTTATTTGTGACTCTTTTTTATCATTTAATATCTTTTTAATGCCCTCTACGTATTTGTTGCTTGCCATGTCAGAAGAATTTCACCGTTCAGAATGACCCTATTTACTTACTTACTTTGCATGTGATAAATAAAACACTGTGACTTTGACTTTGACCCTCAAAACAGGATTAGATTAGATTAGACAGATTAGTCTTCTTTATTGTCCACTCACGTGGAAATGTGTCTTTGGCTTCACAGACATACATAAACTTAAACTTCCTCTGCCAAAATACATGAGATAAAAACAATAAAATAATAAAATAAAATAAGTGAGCCTGAAATAATAAACATTTGGGATGAAAGTGCTAATAAATGACAAAATATTAGCAATATTAACAATTGGTACATATCTTAAATTGACATTATTAAAACAGCACCAGTCACTGATAAAATAAGTCCAATCCTATTGTTTCTTTCTATAGATCTATACAAATTTCACAGTCAAACAGTCATTGTGACAGCTCAACAATGTCAACAGTGTAGTTCTACTGCTGTTCTACTACAGTCACAGGTTTCCCAATGTTTAATCGAGGGATAATTAATGCAGCGTTGGTTTGTACTATGTGTCAACACACCTATCTGAAGTCTCTCCATTCTTACGTGGCCTTCCAGCAGATTGTCCCAGCCCACTTGGCCACCTCCCCCATCCCCACTGAGGGTCACCTTTTCTGGATCTCAGAGGTGGAGCGCAGGGCACCTCAGAACCTGGAGGATGACCCTGCTGACCCAGAGGACCCACCTGAGCCCCCCGCCCCCAGCACTATGGCCACCAAGAAGAAGAAGAAACGCAGGAAGAAGCATAAAGGAGACCCCCGGCGAGAGGAGCTGACCCCACCCATGGCTGTCACTACTACTAATTCTAATGCTGCTAACACAACAGCTGCTATGACTACTGCTACTTCCAGCACTGGGCAGAATGAGGAAATCTTTGAAATGGAAATGAGCTCCGACGAAGAGGCCGCAGCATATGCCTCAAGGTTTGTTCAGGGTCAATGCTTGTTTCTTGAGGTAAGCTTTATTTCAATTCAGATGGATTAATATATCTTTCTCCCTTGGCTCTAGATCACCATCAATGACCACGATGCGAGACATCGATCCCAAATTACCTGCAGCCAGACACAACCTAGATAATTATCCATTTTCTGATGGTGACTGGTCTGCAGCTGACAGGTATGTATTGATATCAGTGCATTCGCCTGGGTGTAGAATAGACACACCTCAATACATATTGATTGTTTGCATATCCTTATCTACCTCTTTAGTCATGGCTTGTCTCAGGCCTTTTCCCCTAAGAGTGACTCTGAACTGATGGTGAGGCCTTCAGAGAGCATGCTCAGAGCCGAGTCCCACATGCAGTGGACCTGGGGGGAGTTTCCAGCATCCACCAGGGTAAGCACCTCTCTCCATTGACATTCATATGACTACCGAGTACCAAGGTCTGTTGGTCAAGAAGCAGACTGGACAACAACTGGGGTTTACGGAATGTTGTATATCTTTGTCTCATAATATTTATCTTTTTAAGGTCTTGTCTTTTTGTGATTATATGAACGTTTTTATTTGTTCTGGTTCCTGTAACAGTGGCTTACTGTATAAGCTTATCTAGGCCAGGCACGGGAATTGGTGTATGACAATATAAAAATAAAAAATCTTATTAAAGGAAAGCACTTAAGATCTTGAGGGAGAGAATACAACACCACCCAGGTCATGATGAGGATTCTCTCCAATCAGTCTCCCCAACAGCCAGCTCCAGCCACAGAACTCTCACTCCCATTGGATGGATCATTTCTCTTCTAATCTAATTCTACTAATTTCTATAGCTGCCCTTTAAAAAAGCTCTGGCAACTATATGGCATCAATGCACTGGCATTTGAGTATCAATTCTTATTTTTTTAAGGTTATTTGTGGATTTTTTACCTTTAGTGGACAGATTGGATAATAGAGAGACACGGGAATAGGGAAGAGAGAGGGGGATGACGTGACAAAGGTTACATGGTACGTGCTTAAAGGCCTCTACACACCAAGCAGACCGTCGGGACGTCGGTGAGCATCTGTGACAGTCTGTCGGCTGTAGTATGTGTGTGCCGCACCACTCACGCTCGTCAGCCGATGTCGGCGGCTTTTCAGTAGATTCAGCATGTTGAATCTGCGGTGGAGGCTGTCAGTGAGAGAGAGCTCTCTGATTGACAGTTCAGTTTAAGCGAATCAGTACACGAGAAGAGAAACGGTGAGCAAAGCAAGCAAACGACACTCTCAAGAGGGCACACGCAGAAGACAACTGACAACACACAGTGCCAGTTGCAACTTTTTGTCAGACATATTCTCCTTTAGTTTAACAAAACCGTTTCAGTGGCCTTTAGACCACTGAGCCACCAGAACACCCCAATTCCCAATTATCAGGCCGATCTGGCGTGTATGTACAACACAGAATTCAGTGAGCTGTGGGCCTCTGTAAAGAGGGTGACCATGAGTTCCCTAAAACAAACAGCCATATTGTTCAATCCCCAGAGTGTGAGTCCTCATCTTCCAATGAACTATTTTGAACTTTAAAAAAATAATATTTCCATACACTATATCCAGGTCAGCAAGAAGGAGAGGGCAGAACTGCCAAAAACAGTGACCATCACCCCATCAGAGAGCACCCACTTCCGTGTCATCCTCAGTTCTGAGGCCATGGAGAATGAAACTGGGACAAGGGATGCCAAGGAAGATGGTGCCGCTCCAGTGTGTACCATCGTCAAGCCTGAACCACGCAGCCCTGTCACCACTGTAACACCTGTGAATCCTCTAACATCTGTGAGCACCATGATCCCTATGAGTCCTGTAACCCCCTCAAGTCCCCTGGATGTCCTGCCATCCAATATAGCAACCTCCACCCCTTCCAACAGCCTTGCTGCTGCCACTGCCGCTGCTCAAATGGTTGGGGACATGGGGGAAGTCTGCTCCAAGAGCGAATCACCCTCTAAGAAGAAAGGTAACTTGGGTGTCCACCATCTCAGCCAATACTGTGTCATTTCATTTTAGGCTGTACTCTGGTCATTATAGCACAATAAATGTCCTTTACATGCAGGTGTCCCAAAGAGGAGTCAGCACCAGGGCCCTGAGGATATCTACCTGGATGACCTGAATGTACTTGAGCCTGATGTTGCTGCACGCTACTTTCCGAAGAGGTTAGCTTATAAAAAAAGAGGCACCTAATGAGTACTGTTGCTTGACTTGTCTTAATTAATTAGAAATTACATCATACTAAGAGTTTAAAATTGAACAAAAACTTATCTAAAAACATATACAAATGACAAAAATACATTAAGGAAATCATTTTTTTTCTCTTGCAATCTTTTCTAAGCTTTGAGCAAGGATCTGTATAATGATGAATTCTGCGTCTATTTATGACATGAACTGTCTGTTGCAGTGAGTCTGAGGCAGCTACTAAGCACTGGATGGACTCTGAGATGCCCTCTGGTTCACAGTCCCCCCAGTCAGTGGGCAGCGCAGCAGCTGACAGTGGCACAGAGTGTCTTTCGGACTCAGCCAGTGACCTCCCTGACGTCACTCTTTCTCTGTGCGGAGGCCTCACAGAGAATGCTGAAATATCCAAAGGTACATCGGATAGGCTGAGCGATAAACCAAAAATCTCTCAAAACTGACAGACACAATAATTTCATAAATAGCCTATAGAATGGTTATGCACGCACATTACATGCTCACATCTAGATGGGGTTGCCAGTTCAGGCTGAATGCATTCCGGGAGATTTACACCCACAGCAGCACATTGAAACCTAATTCTGCTTTTTTTAACAAGCCTCAGGTTACAAGTGTGTAACCTACATGTATGTGTATCCTTTTGTTTTTTTATTGAAATAGACAGACATGAGGAGGGAGAACTGAGAGGAAGTTCTGGTGCACATTATCAGTCCACACAGTCACTGCACATTAAAATGGATTTGATCATTAAATCCTTGAATCAAATTAAATAATTAAGGCCTCCTTTTTCTGTTCAAAAATCTAGAATGATAGAGGTCAGTTTCTGGCAAAACGTGAGGGTTAATGGCAACTCTACGCGTTGAGCTTCCGGTGCGCTTACATTTGAGCGATTTGATTGTTGTATTTATTGTTATCTTCTTGATAAATGGGTCAAATGATTATGATAAAGCTTTTTGTCCATATTGCCAAGCCCTAACATGGGAGTGGTACTCATGAAGAACACACTCTAAAATGCACTTAGTACTTCTGTGCAGGGTGAGAACTAAACCTTCAGCAAAGTACTGCTTCATGTTTTTCTTTTGCTGGCCTATGGTTCCGCCAGAATTTTCTCTCCTGTGTCTCCCACTGCTTTCTAACTTTCTAACTGTAAATTGAAAAAACTATTGTAGGTGCGTGGACTGTATCTGGTCACTTTTGGGTGTCACCAGCCTTTTCATCCTCTAATGTCCCTAACTAATGTTTTTCTCCTTTCTGTGTTCACAGAAAGGTTCATGCAGGATATCATCACTTATCATGAATTTGCTGAAAATCCAGCAATTATAGATAACCCCAACTTGGTCGTGAAGATAGCAAATAGGTAAGTTATCTTGTATGTCACTTATGTGAAATGTACAAGAAGGATATATTTAGAAGTATGTGTTCAGTATGTGGCTCTTAATGCATATCTACTACATCCTCAGATATTATAACTGGACTCTAGCTGCACCTTTGATTCTAAGTCTACAAGCATTTCAGAAGAATTTACCAAAGGTAATTGTCATCTCTGTTGCATTCTGCACTACATACTGTCAATACACATACACTGTCAATCTGAAGCCGACTCAATGTTAACTATGTGCTTTTCTATCTGTATATCCCAGGCTACAGAAGAGGCCTGGGTGAAGGAGAAAATGCCAAAGAAGTCAGGCCGCTGGTGGTTCTGGCGAAAGAGGGCGGATAGTACAATCAAGCAGGTATGCAAGTAACAGTGATGTTGTCTGGAACTCTAAAAACAAGAATTGATTGATTTTATTTGGGATTAAAATGAATACATACATCACAGATGTAGTATTGCCCAGAGGATAGCACATGAAAGTATTTGAAACACTTATTTCCAATGTGGTCCTTGGTCGCATAACAATACATCAACTGACATAGGCCTACATAGACAATTCAATAAGATACATTGTGGAAAAAAAACACATATTATATACACAATCACAACTGTACCATAAAAAAAGTTTCCCTCCCACACCATTGATTACAAAAAAACAAAAAACAAAAACAAAAACATTCTAAACATCCACTGACTTCCATAGGTGCTGCTTCACCTGCTTCTTAAACATATTTCTACCCCGGCACTGTTTTATGTGTAGGGGGAGGCTGTTCCATAGGGCGATGCCTGTGTAGAAAAACGAGGCTCTTGCTACACTATTCACTCGGGGGATTTTACAGGACCTGACGCTCGCTCGTGTGTTATGAGTATGCTGATCACCTACCATTTCAATGTTGGATGTTAAGTACCTGGGGGCATGACCATTTATCACCTCATACATTTTCCCTAATTTTAACTGGTCAACCCTGTGCTGCACTGGTAACAGGCCAACTGTCTGG
>CABFOS010055619.1:0-11554 GCA_900660315.1 Diretmoides pauciradiatus | reverse complement strand
ATTTTTTAATTTAATTTTTAATCATTCAGAATTATTTGACTTTTTTATTATTAATATTTGATTATTTAATTATAATTATTTAATTTTATTATTTAATTTTAATTATGAAACAGAGTTGTTGGTAGTTGACTCAGACTTCTGGACCCCACTGGACCAATAACACAACGGCGGTGACCGGTGATCCGCTGTGTGTTGTACCTGTGTGAGGACTGTAGTGTCCACCGTCGTTGACTAGAATCCGGTTGAAGGGAATGATGCCGAAGTCTCCAGAGAATGGCTGCTGGGTCAGACCAACGGAGAAGGAGAACGGATCTGCCAGGGCGCTGCTGTCCACCGATACTGGACCACACAGAGCAGAGGACACGGGTTACGCAAAAGATTAACTAAGAAAACATGATGGAGTGTATGTTATGTGGTACGATCATTTTCATCAAATGCATGGATACATATGAATGAATAATGACAGAGCTGATGGTAACTGATAATTACCTAGAAACATGACATGAAAAAGTACTGTACACTTCTTACTTTCTTCTTACTCTCAAAATTATCGTGAAGTGTGGATGAAATATGATTTTCTTTATATTCAAACATAAGGAGAGAGATGGACTTTACCTGGTGATGCGATTGGGTCTTGAAAGGCCATCAGGTTCCACGGGACCTTTGCTGCTTGAGGAGCTACACGGTGTAAGTAAAGATCATGTGTCAAAACATATTCCTTGCAGTCAGTACAGTAGGGGAGGAGGCAAAGAGTAACACCATTATCTATAAAGGTGTTTGACTCATTCATGGGGATCACTGGTGTTCATTTCCCATATACTAAAATGGTCTGATGGGCATTTTGTGTTTGTGTGTTTTCTTGGGTTGTAAGCTGAAGAGTAAAAACCTTGTGATCACCTCCTGCACCACCCGTCCTCCCGAGCCAAGCTGACTCCACCACTCCGCCGTGGTCCACCCACACCCTCCTAAACTAAACCCCCCTCCCCCGGCTCACACGCTCATCCCCCCCGGCTGCAATATCATCACAGCTTTTCCAATTAAACTTGATAATGAATTGATATAATACCTTGGTTGTTGTGATGCTTGAAAGAAACCGGCTGCACAGAGGGATGACCTGCAAACGAAAGGAATGACAGCTATATCATCTTTTAATGCATTGTTCATAATAGCAGTTATCGATGATGTAAAATAATGATAACATTACAACTTTTATATCTGCCACAAGGCAGCAAGAATTCATAAAGGTGACCATCTAAACCAAACATTGAACAAAAGGTTGTGTAGTGGCTCCCTTTGCCTGAGGTAATGTTGTTTGGGTTCCCCCTCTGAACTCAGACTAAACACTGTGGGCTGAAAAGGTATAAATTAAGTCACGAGAAGGTTTTAATCTAGAAGGCGTAATCATGGCTTTATAAACGGCCTTCTGAACTATGCTGAGTTTGTTTATCTACTTGGACAATGGAGTCCATAACTTAGTTAATCAGATTCAGGTGTGGGCGGTTTTATCAAAACTTAAACCTGCATGTATTTCTATCTATCTATCCATCTATCTATCCATCCATCCATCCATCCATCCATCCAAATTTAATTGAAAAACTGAAACAAATTGCATAATTCTTTACCAGATGTTTTTGTGAATTCTAAATGTGTCTGTGACAATCCCTTTTTACACTGCATTTACACTGACATGGTCTGTTCTGCCACTGACAAACAACAATAATCTCAAGTTAATTATCCCAAGTTAAACCTGACCCCGTGGAGGCTTAATTAAAGCCTTCCTTTAGTCCTGGAGTAGCTCTAATCTTCCTTTATGCAATTTGGTTGATTTAACCACCGCTCACCTGGTGCTCCGGCGAACCCTTTGACAGGCGTGGAAGACGAGTCCTCAGACCCCCTCCGCACAGTCACCCTGCGCGTGTACCCAGGAGGGCCAGCCTCGCCGGTCTCCACCACCGGCCTTCTGGGAACCACAGTGAGCGTGGGATGGCCCGGTTGTTGGGGGTTGGACGGCTGGCTCGGCGGGACGGGCTGGCGGTGAGTGTTGGGCTGGACGGGGCTGGACGGCTGCCTAGCTGCTTGGCGGGGATTGTAAGGCTGCCTGGGGCTGGACGGCTGGTGTGGGAGGATGTGAGCGATGTGGATCTGGGGGGTGTGCGTTATTCTGGGCCTGGTCTGACTGGAGTCCGGCAAAGAACCAGTCCTCTCTGGTCTGGAGCTCGTTCCTTGCAGAGCGAGAGAAAAAGAAACAGTGTAAGAGGCTGACATCACCAAACCAAACATCATCAGCATGCATCAAATTAATCTTGTCACCACTCATCTCATCATCCATTCTAACATCATAAAGACGTGGAGAATGCTGTGATTGTGCAATAGCAGAAGCCTGAAATGTATGGCTTTCTCATAAACCCCTCTTCTTTTGTCACATCCAGACTACAGTACATCTCCCCCCCTCCTGTGAATTCCCTTTTAATGACTTATATTTTGACAACAATCCAAACTCGACTTGGCTCACACTGCACCTCCTGGTGTTTTTCAGCAACATGCCATTATTACCCTTCATGAAAGCAAAGTGGGCGGTCGCTGTGAGCTTTGGGCAATGAGGACCATCTGAACGTAAACTGCTTGGCTGCTTTCCAGTCCCCCCGAGGGCACAGACATTACCTGGGCCTCTGAGGTGAGTGGAGAGATGCTGTGAGTGTGTCCCGGGGCCAGACAACAAATAACATTCACAGCATCTGCTTTGTGTCGGCCCTCACCTCGCGACGAGGTGCCAGACAGATCGTGTCACGCTGTATTTAAGTTAAAGAGGCATTGGTACATTAAATGGCGTGTTTACACGGATCTCAGTACCTTTAATCATCCTGTGGACTGGTTGAGCATTAACAGACTACATGTAAAAGAATGAAAAGTGGTTATGGTGAAGATAGAATAATTAGAGTACTTTTAGTTTTGAAGGGGAAAAGGGTCTTAGGTTGTGAAAACAGGAAACAATGGCTGATCATGACTGTCCTCAACGCTGGATCTATGGTTGACAAACACAAGTTACATCTCTTTGTGTCTGTCGGGGAAACACTTCTGTCCTTTTCAAATACATCATTATTAACCATCAACAAACTTCTTCCTCCTTACTGCAAATGATACCACAAAATCGCTCCGAAACCACATGTATAATCCAAAACAAATTAAACCCAGCAATCATGACACACCGAGGTAACCAGAAATCTCTTCTTCATTTCCTCCCCGTGCCTCCTTTCACGATGCTGGTTGCCTGAGTGCATATTTCCCATGAGCACTTAATGTCTCACTAAGGGGGCAACCGCAAAATCTCAAAACAGATGAATACACACATGAATACACACAGTGTGGTGGTGTAACCAAGAGCATCGCCGAAACCAGATGTTATTGCGTCTAACCAGGATTGAGACACTGCTGTGGGAGGGATCCATCCACTGTCGCTTCCCCATATTTGGATGACACTGTATGAGTGTACACTGTTGGAGGCCGAAGCGTCTGAAAGCACTGAGGAATATTGCGGCAGACACGCTGGTCACGCTATGGAAAACGGTGTCAGGGGGCATATTGCACAGCACAGCACAGGGTGTGGTGGTGGTTACATGCACATACAATAATGCTGCACACACAATCGCATGCATTTCCCCCTCTCGCTCTCTTGCCATGCACTCTCACACACACACACACATACATAGCGTCACGCCCTGCCTCACTTTCCTCCCGTGGTATTAATGTTCAAATTGCGCAATGAATGGCAGACCTTAGGGATTCCCAATGTGTGTCTGGGTCTATTCCCTTTTTGAAGACTTCCAGATGGGCTCCCGGGTCAGAACTCCAGACCCGCCAGTCCAGATGGAAACGCCTCCAGGAATGCTGCACAATCTTTCCAGGGCAATTGTTGGAGTAAACGTGCCCCCTCATAGTTCTGGTGCTAACGAAATGTACTCGGTGACTTGTTTGGTGCTGTCAAATACTATCCCCGAGTCCTTCCCAACATACTGTACACCCTTTGACTTCAAATAGCCTTTGAAGTCCTGTTTTGGTTCTATTCCCTGATCACGGGCGACAGTTCATCTTACTGCCCATCTCTCCAGTATGAAGTTGGAATGATCAATTGCAAAGCATTGATCCATGAAATCAAAGCAGCAATTTTAGCCCGGCTTTAATACAACTGCGGTTATTCTTTCCTCTGAAGGCTCGCCTGCGAATAGACACTTAGGGGACCGGAGGGGAAACAAAGAGAACTCCTCTGGCATTCATGGAAGGACAAATCTCAATCAGCAGGAAAAGTCAGATGGAAGGAGAGAGAGGCGAAGGGAGGGAAGTCGAAAGAGCGAGCAGAAGACAAATAAGAGAGGAAAAGGGAGTGATTCGAGCCGGGGACAGGATCACCTCCAAGAAAAAGGGGAGTAGGAAAATATCCTCTGCGACTTTAATGAGAAGGTCAACTCCACAGCAATGGGATCACATATGATCACATTTCCACAGAACGTTGACGAGTCGCTCCCTGAATGAGGAACAACAACATTCTCAAAACCTCTGAGAATAGAAGCATTTCTACATTTCCTAACAATCTCCACTAAAATAGTTTGTGCACCCAAAGACCTTAACGTCTCGCCCCGCTTTCCAAAGGATCCATCGGTGTTTGATACGTAAATGAGGCAATAGAGTCGTTCTTGCTTAACCTCAATTCCCCTTTGGAGAGCGAGAAACACACCAACCTTAGTGGCAACCTCTTCTCACGGTGGGCGGCAGCTGCTGTTGGTGACTCGGTGCCAACATTTTGCAACTGTACTCGCACAATTCCATGAATCGGTCACAGTGAGCAAAGCCAAATCTTTCAGCTATGTTATTACAACACTTCATCTGCTCGCAGCCTGGTCTTCTATGTGGAGGATATTACAGTAGGCCGAACGCTGAAAGGAAACACTTTGCTGGGTTCTCACCGCCACACCCACAGAACTGGGATTTTTCAGGGAAATTTGATCTGTTTCAATTATTGATCCCCCCCCCCAACGTGAACAAAACATAAAAACCTCAAAAACCTTTCCCACTTGTTTTCTGAACAGTGAAGTTGTCAGGTTTTCTTTCATGTGCCATGACATTGTTTAGTCACTACCTCAGCCACACAGATCAACTCTTGTGGGCTTTAGTATACAGATTTCTTTGTGAGTACTGAGAGAATATGATGACGGCCTCTGCACTTATAGAAATAATGCTGCAACTAAGTTCCCTCTGATTTAAAACTGTGCAGACGTACACTATTGAGTTCTATGTAAGGTAATGAAATGAAATATAACGCTATCCCTACTTGGCTTACAAGGAAATGGAATACGCCTTTACACTGCTCCATCTCTCCTCCAGTCCCAACTATACCATTGTTTTGAGGTTTGTCTGTGTGCTGTTGAAGAGAGGGAGGCACCGTGGTGGACGGGGCCCCACTCGTGACGTCACAGCTGAGGGCAGTAGAAGCATCTGGTCCTGGGTGTGGAGCTCTGCTTCTCCCCTCTCCATCACGACTGCTCCAGCAGTGAATCAGGGCTCTTAATGAGGACCAGACTCCTTGCATCAGGCTGAGGTCACCCTACGGGAATCTCAGGAGGTTGGTGCATGTACATGGATACGGTGAGGGGTTTTGACGGTTTTAGGAAGGGGTGGGTAATGATGTGTGTGTGTGTGTGTGTTGAGGGCGGGGGAATTGTAGCTGAGGTCTCATCCAATTCTCTATTATGAGTCAGAAAAGTATGTCATGGCGCATGAAAAACGACCTCACAACTTAACTGTTCATAAAAGAAAGTAGGGAAGATGGAATACTTTGCTCTGGTGTTCAAACATTAACACATGGGAGCTGTGAGGCACAAAACAGTGTGAGTAAATCATTCCAGAGATTGAGGAGAAAGATGAAGTTCAACAGTGAAATTTCAGGTAAGACGTTGATTTGCCCGGGAGATATATGAAAAATATAGGGAATAATTAGCACAACATGAATCTATGCCAAACACAGGAGTTTTCATTGTGGGCCTCCGGGTGGCCTGGACATATTGAATGACATACTCAGGCATGAGAGGTGGTGAACTCATGTCCTCCCTCTCCTGGAAATACCCTACGGCCATAAGTGGGATGTGAACCCCCCTCTTCCAGCGTCCATGTAAACTAAGCGCAATATGGAGGATTAACCTCAGGAAAGAGCACCTACAAACCCAAACCCGAGCGGATATATGCTAGACTGGATATTAGATCGCACTTAGTCCCATATGTTACATGTTTTGTGGCTATCATTCAATCATAGTTTGTGTTTATACAGATGTTTGTCACACAGGATAAACTCATATACAGGAAGTCAGGAAGGAAGCTGAAAAAGATTGTCTATTCAGTTAGTGTTTCTTTATCTATCCTCCTTTGCTTCATTTCCTATGTTTGTCTGACTAATGTGGGAACTGTAAAACCAATAACCACACAACGGAATCTCTTGTGGTGTTATTGAACCATAATTACTGTAATACTTTACCACTAAAACCATATACTATTAAATCTCTTGAAGCGTGGCACTCAAGTCTCCTTTGGTCAAATAAATATTGACGAATATGACCTCAGACATATGTCATCTCTGACTCAAAGTCTCAGAGGCCCTTTGATAATTTCTGTCATTTCCTGTCTATGACATTACCACAGATGTCACCAAAGCATTTAGATCGTCATCAGGATGTAACTCACCTGGCTCGTTGGTAGTGGCGTCTTTGAGAACATGCTTGGCCAGCGCAGAGAGGTGTGTCTGGAAGTTCTGGAAGGAATTCTGCAGTGAGATGATGTCTGTGGTGTGGGTCCCAATGGTGGCGTTCATCCTGTGGACGTTGTTCCACAGACCAGCCACATGTCTCTCCAGTCCCTCCTTCAGCTCTTTGACATTACCAGAAACGCCATCCAGCCTTCCACACACCTTTTCAAGTCTGGTCACACGTCCGTCTACAGCAGAAAGGCCGTCAGTAACATCCTGGGTGTTATCTTTACACCGACCCAGTTCAGTTGACATCTGGTTACTGAGCATATCAAGTCTGTTCCTCAGCTCCTCCACCTGACTGTTGGTTACGTCCGACTGACCTCTGGATACTGTGCTGGCTGATGCCCCATTCTCCAATACTTTACTCCGAGTGCCACTCTGCTCTGCCTGGCAGCATGTCGAGTTAATGTTCTGCACATCCTGAGTGTATTTGCTCAGGGAGTCACTTAACCCATTAACAGCACCAGCCAGACCAATAACATTGTCTTGGAGATTAATCAATCCCTTTTGGAAGTCGTCCATGGTCTTGGCACTTTGCTGGTTTTCAGTTGACTGCCTTTCAGCACTGTCCTCCAGTTTCTTGAGCTTCTCTGAGTTGGCACTGACATCTGTGTGAAGGGTGTCCAAGTCATTCCGACATAGTCGTAGGTCCTTCTCAATGCTTTCTAGACCACCAGATATGGGCGATGAACTTCCTGTAACTATAGAAGCTCCTGAACCTGAACATCCTGCAGAGCACAACTCTCCAACAGCGTTGACTTTATCATCCAAGCCTTGCAGGAGGAATTTGTTGTTGTTGACTTCTGCCTGGACGGCATCCATAGAGTCTCCGAGCATCCCCGGGAAGGAGCTGTTGCTCATTTCCACCAGCATGTTGGTGAACTGGTCCTCCATATTGTTCAGACGCTCATCCAGAAGCTGCCGAAGTGCTGCCGCTTCATCCGTAATCGCATGAGTCAGCTTCTCTTCGATATAGAAGCAGTGAACCTCTACATTTTGCTCTGTGACATTGAGGCGTGCTTCCAGCTCCTCAATCAGTGGCCCATACTCATTATCTAGTTGAGGTGCGACCAGATGGGCCAACTCATTGTCGATACGGACATTTAGGATTCGGTGAGCCTCTGCAATACGGTCAATCTCCCTCCACAGGTCTTTGTGGTCGCTGCGGTCCACTTCCTGCTTGGATGGATCAGTCTGCCGTTGAGTTCGTATAGGTCCATCTGCAGCAGCAATGTCCAGACGCAGCGCTCGGATCTCCTTTCTCAAGTCTGCTTCCTTGGTGTCCACGAGCTTGGTTAGGCTGACCAGGCCTTGGTCATGGCCTTCTTCACAGGTCTTCTGCAAGGTCTGGATCCTGTCATTGCAAGAGCTCTGTAGCTTGACCATCTGTTCCTCCACATTCTGGTCCATCTCCTTCTTCAACTTCTCAAATTTCCCATCAATGTAGGTCTGGATAACGTCAAGGTCAGTTGAGGAGACAACTTCCACCAAAGCCGGAGCTTGAGATTGTGAGGCATCCATCAGCAGACGGATCTGACCCTCATGACTTGTCACTGTATCTCTTAGTTCTTCCAAAGCTTTGTCTTTGCTGTTCAGTGCATTGTTCATATCATCCAACCTGGCCATCATCTTTTCTATGCCCCTGTCTCCAGCTATCCCACCTCTAGTCGCCTGATGGCCATCCAACACTGCCGGGCTCTCCTCAGTGCCTGCATCCGCGGCGCTGTCTGGTGGGCGCATGTTGTTGAGGAGCGTGACGAGCATCTTATTGGTGTCTTCCTGCAGGTCTGTGCGGACGTTGGCAGTTAACCCTGTCAACGCTGTCTGAAGGTCTAAAACCGTCTGAGAGAGGCGCTGAACTTCGCCCTCTAGAAGACGCACCTTATCTGCCCCACCGTGCCTCGCCTCATGGTGCCCCGTCTCTCTCCTCTCTGGCCCTAAGGGAACAAAAACTCATTGTTTTACTTATATATTAATTACATTTTGATTTAGAAATAGGAACAATTCTATGAGGAGCACAGTTATAGTGGGATACTTCTCAACATAAAATGTGATTTCATTTAGCATATTGAGTCAAAAACCCCTTACTCTGTGTGTGTCTGGTCGTATGTCCGGGAGTTTGTGGGTAATCTTGTGCTCTCTGCGCTGTTTGCTGGTTGGTAGGAGGTTTGACATCTTTGCAGCCTGGACCCTGGTAACCAGGACAGCATCTCCACTCTAACTCTGTCACTGTCTTGAAGGCGGTCTTGTACGTGGGTCGAAACCGAGTTTGGTACCTGTAAGATAGAACACAACATTCAATGAGTTTGGGTTTGAAAATATGAATTTCTTTCATATTAAATTTTGTTCAAACTGATTTTGATTTCTAAGATCAAGCAGCTGCAAAGTAAAGTTCGGTGATATGCTTTTCTTAACATTGGTCTATTGTGAAAAGAAAACCCCTTTAACTGCTCTGTATTTCTTTGTATTTCTGTATAGTATTTCAACTTTCTTGCCAAGGTAAACTTTCCCTGAAGAAACAATAGATGACATCACTTCCCTGAAGGCAGAGGTCATATGTCACGTCTCACATCTGGAAAGTCGATGCTCGAAACACTCATCTTTGCACAGTTCCCATCTGACTTCCTCAGAGATTACACTGTCCTAACTTGACTAATTGAAAACAATGAAACTAGAAACAGTAACAAACTGTCGGCCACTGACATTTAACACTATGGCGATATATTCAACTATGTTTGCTAAAATCTCATCCCAATGTGCGGTAATGCAAAAAGCCAACCTTGTTTATCATGTTGATATGGAAAAGCTTATGAAAAATAGGTGTCTATTCTCACTGCCAGACCTTCTCTTGGAAATATGTTTCTGTGACCTACATCCCAAAGAGTTATCAGTTTCTCGTGATCTTTTCCACAGTGATTCTTGAAAGTTGTTTTTCTTTGTCATGAGATCAGAAGACTTAACCAAACCACAGATATCACGGGATTCAAGTTAAAAGTCTGACGTCATTTGAAGCAGTTTATTCCTCCTGCTTTATTTGAGTCTCATTTATAAAATAATCAATGATCAACTAAACCAAAATATATTAAATTGCAAAACAATATCTTATCTTACTGACAACTGTTACTCTGTGGTGTGATTCCCTTTGCTTTGTGTCCCATTAGACCCTCAAACTCAACAGATTACTTTGTTTCTAGTATAGATATAGGTTATGGCTGCGTCAATTAACCTTAAATTAATGATATATCATTGAGGAAGATCCATTATCATATCAAATATCCCCCTAAAGAGAGATATTTCATAGTTTTAGTGAGACTGTTGCACTAACACAGTGGAAATACTTCACATATACTTCAGAATATTTATATTCTTACATATGTTGGAATATAAGTTGGAAACACATCTCCATGATATAAGATAATCATAGAGATGTGTTTCAAAACTAAGTTAGGGAACAATGCATTTGTAATGTAGTTGTACATGTGGATTTGAAATAGATTTTGGACAATGGAATGCATCTTCGTCATACAGTGTTGACAACATACTTTCTATCATTCCGCATACTTTACAGTATATCGTATCTTATATCTATTTGTCCTCTCAGACTGATGGTATCCACATGCACAAATATGCAGATCAGTTTTAGATATACAAATATTGGAGGAGGCAGAATCATATTGGTTGAGTTAAACCTCAATGGGCGGAGCCAACAAACCAGTTTTAGAGCATAAGCTTACTAGCAAATGGCAAAGGAGGAACTCTGGTTAAAATATAAATGATAATTACTTATTTTTTAATTCATTAATTACCATGGCATTTGTAATCTTGGAAGGTCAGCAGGCTACAGTAGCTAACTTACCTACATAACTATACAGGCAAACGTTAGCATGGCCAGTTTAAACATGGAAGAAGGGCAGCTATGCTAACTACAGTAGTTAATCTAGATCAGTGGTTCTCAACTGGTCTGGTCTTGGGACCCACATGTTCCCATGGTCATTAAGTCACGGCCCACTTTTATATCATTCAAACCAAGAAAATGTATTAATCATGACTTTTTTTTAACATAAAATAAACAAATATTTTCAGAGCACATTACTCTACAATAACAAACAGATCCTGATCAATAAACTGATGAGTATGAACGTCACAACTGCTGCTGATCCTGGTGAATATGAATAAAATGAACATCATAACTGCATACGGTAATTGTGTCTACACACATAATATGATCATCTCTGAGTAGATCTACTAAACAGACTGTTTTCACTTAACAGCTATTTGGGGAAGATAATGAGATAATTGATGCTTTACTCCACCCCTCTGGTCCCTTACTCACGTGACTTGCTGGTGGCAGTCCGGCTGGAAGGGCGGACAGGGGACCACCACGGGCTCCTCGAAGCTCTCCACACCCCCCTGCACCGTGCAGCTCACGTTCCTGTGCACCACATAGGCACACCAGTTCCTGAGGGGGGAGAGAGAGAGAGAGATACATACTGTTGTGCCACAACCTGAGAGACAGTGGGTGATGGCACCATGTTGCTAGGGATGCCACTACAGTTGATCATATCGATCATGGTGATTGCCACTGCCAACATTATAACATACTGTTATATACATATATTATACTATATACATTATAACTATAATTGTAGCAAAGTTATAGTAAGTTATTTTAATAGTGCAATATATTACTGTACTCAGTATATAGTAATATATTTCCCCACCTGTTTACATTTTTTTTAATTTAAAAAAAATCTTTTATATTGT
>CABFOS010055618.1:0-13454 GCA_900660315.1 Diretmoides pauciradiatus | reverse complement strand
TCATCAGAGCATCTGGAGTCGGACTGCCTTGTAAATTCTGAAACAAAAAGTGAAGTTAATTGGGAGCAGAGTAAACACACAACATCACCGGTAATGATGAAAGGAAAGTCTCGAACTACACGTACAAGAGATATTCATGGACGATTTGTGGATGTCCGTAGAGGACCTGGGTGCCCTCCAAAGACAAAAGATATGCTGATTGAGGCTTTAAAAGACCAAGAACCTGCTGGTGTGGATGCAGTTGAACAGAAGGAGTATAGTAATATGATACCTTGTACAGTTAGCATGGCAAGACACAATAATGATGAACAACCCAACAATGTAGATGGTCCCATAATCAGTGGTCCACCTCACAATGAAGTGTCGGGTCCGCATTCTATCTCTGATTGTAAACGAGAAGATGATATCCCTGTGCCTCCAAAACGGAAAAGAGGAAGACCGAGAAAGACGGCAGCCACAACTCCTACAGAGAAAACTGCTGATACTAGTGCTGCCAGTGCTCCTGTTGATAAAGACAGTGGTCATGCAACGAGACTGTGGAGTAGACGGAAACAACAGCTTTTGACCCCAGACAGAAAGATAAATTCAGAGTTCGAAGTAGACCTAAAGCCGATTCCCACACTGGTGCACACAAGTAATAATAAACTCAACCGTCAAGGTATTGAAAGAGGTAGGCCTAAGTTATCTGATCAGCAAATACCAGCTAACGCATCCAGACATTCTGTTAGCCACGAGGCATCATCAATGTTGTGCAGTAACAGGGCAAATGAAGAGTCTTCTGAGGGCATAAAGTGTCTTGTGTGTGGTAAAACATATTACACCATTTCAGACCTTCATCAGCATTATTTGGAGCATGCGAGAGGACAGTTGTAATGGATTAAATGGAGACTAACTGCTCCTTCTATATGTACATCAGGCCTTTTTCTAGAGAACATTGTTTATTACAGGGTCCCTGTGGTCATGGAGTTTGAGAACTGTGAGAAGAGTTATTGAAACTGAAATGAATTTCAAAAGATTTGGAAATATTCAAATTTGTTCAAAATCTTTTTTTTTAAAGTTCTATCTTTGGTTGAGAGTTTTTACTTTTGATCTACATAAGACAATAGTAACCCATGTATCATATTTACATACATGATAACTTTGTAGCTAGCCAAGACTGGTTGATTTGTTTCCTTAAATATGTTTTGTATAGTATGTTCAGAGTATGTGATGTGAGGCTGTGAGAATGGACCACAATGCCTTTTGTGTTATCAGTTTTTTACAATGTTACAATGTTATTGAGCAGACGCTTTTATCCAAAGCGACGTACATTAGGGATCATAAAGCACAAGCAAGAATACAATTAGAGGACAACAACAACAAGAGCAAGAGCCATGAGGCCAGCTTGAGTCTACTAGAACAAAAGAGTCAACAGGAAACTTATTTTTTTTAGAAGACAATTATGTAAAATGAAACTATATTTTGAATCTTACTGTGTGATTATGTGATAATGCAGATTTATATATTTTCACATAAAATCCCATCACATCAGATAGCAGCTGTGTGCAAAGACAAAGGCCAGAGTTTAAGCTATACATGGGAATTGAATAGCTTTTAGACTGTTCAGTTGAAGTTGAAAATGAAAATAACAGTGGAAGATTATGATGCATCATCTACCTTGCATGTCCACAACTCCAAAAAAATCTGTAAACTCCTGAATTACACTGAAATATGTCTATATGATTTGGTTGATTTCCAGATACATTATTTCAAACTCCACTGTGAAATGTAGACAATCAGTCAATTTCCTGGTGTGTATTTTTAAAGGAAATCAGGAAATATCTGTGTGTGAATAACTGTTTACCAGAGTCGTACTTTGTATTGTTTCTTTATATTTTTCTACTGCTGTGTCTTTATTCTAACCTTAAGTTAATTGTTTCTATCTACCAACCACACTGACTCAAATCTCCACCAGAGGATGCAATTTTAAAGCAAACAAGGGTCTGTTTTGTGTCCATTAATGATGACGTAAAAACACGATAATCCATTGATGCCTTCAAGTGCACCTCGTAATTTTGACATTTAAAGTTTAAAAATGTAACGCGCTGCCCAGTCAACTACTTATAAACGAAAATAACACGTATAATAAAAGTAACCTTTTAGTGGATGTTTTATTGTAGAAAGCAAGAGGCACAGAGCTACTTTGTGTTGCAACATCAGAACGAGGAGTTGAAAAAGCCTGTCCAACATGTGCTATATGCTATGTTTCATTTGTACACCACTTTCCCCCCCTCAATTGTTGACACTGCTTTCCGTGTTTTCTGTCCCGTATCCATCATATATTGCAAACTCGGGTATCACCGAAAATTCAAACATTCCCCGTCTTATTTCCCGTGCGCGCTAGGATTCAAATGCCGTATTTCCGACATAATTTGAAGTCGACAAAGATACGCATGCGACGTGACTGACGCTTTTTCGGTTTGCTTTGTGCATGGGTATCGAGTGGCCGACGGCTGCTAACTACTGCTAAAAAAGAGAAGACGTCTCGTTCGTTAGAGCAGATCATAGATGAACTCACGTTTGTAAGAAGTGCCAAACAAACGCGCAACGACAGAGAAACGTGTTAGCTCGGAGCTAGCATGTGCTAGCTAGTTGAGCTGTGGCTGAACGAAGAGACCACTCTCCCGCCCAGGCACAGACCTTGTGTTTACAACCAGACGCCTTGTTCGGTGAGTGATGAGTGATTACCAATAAAACAGTGATATATGTATATATGATGTAAGTTTGACGACCTGGCAGTGTAATTATGCATGTGTGGCCTGTAACCTTAATTAACGACGCTTAGAAATCTGGCCTGCTAAAAGACGCCCCAATATAGTTACTGTCTGGGCAGCATTCATTCATATGTTGTGGTTGTCCTGTTGTGACTGGTTGTTAAACGGGTATATAAAAGGACCACGCATGCATGGTGTTGCCTGTGAGTCGTTACTAGGTGGACTTTACTTTGTATCCCAAAAAGACTTTTCACCAGATGTGGAGGTGAGTGGAAAGGCCAGCTCAGAAATTGGGTACCACTTTTTAAGCAAACCAGTTTAGCTTGACTACTTCAGTGCTTACACGCCCTGATCTATAAGGGGTCATAGCCACGCCAAATTTTGTACCTTGGTTAATAATACAGGGTTCCAATTTGGCCTGGAAAACCTGGAAAAATGACCAAATATCCTGGGGGGGAAATCTATGTTGTCCTGGAAAATGTTAATTGTATTTTAGCCCTCACTCAGATCGCCTATGCAAAGTGTGTATTTTGTTTGAAACTGTTAGTTGGACTATAGCAGCACTGCCAAATTTGAGAGCTTCCAAGTAAAAAACAACAACATACCAGTGTTGGTCACATCTAACAAGAGGAGGCCAGATGATCTTATTGTACAGTTAGCAGGGATGTGTGTAGCAGTCACCTGTAATGAACCTGAGACACTTCATCATGAACCTGCATCATTAAATAAGGAGGAATAAAATGGGTTAAAGGTGTCTATACTAGGCCTATCGGTAAACTATATGATCGTTTGTGAGCAAGTGCTGTCCTGGATTGTCAAGAAAAACTCCTGGAAATGTCCTGGAAAAGGATTTCTCAAAAAGAGTGGGAACCCTGTAATATATTCTCCAGGCCGTGGAATGGCACCCTATTATTTTATTTTTTTATAGATGTAAAAGTCAAGGAGATTTAGGAGAGTATCTTAAAAATGCATTACTGTGTACTTTTCAACCTAAAGCCTGTGATGATGCCTGTTCAGATAGAAGAATTCCACATATTAGACACCTGTTTGACTATGGCCTTGTGCTTATAATAACCTTGCATTACTTCCGCTCTATCTTGAGCTACCAAGGAAAGCGTATTCACTGCCAGGGATGGACAAAAGTTGGAATTATGTAGCGTTAAAGGGATAACATGGTAGTTGAATGTGATGCATGCTAGTTAGTTTGATGTAACATCAAAGTGAATGTGCCCATCAATGTTGTTATTCAGTCATTTTTAGTGCTATAAAACTCCTTTTTAAATGCCTGAATTTCCTATTCTACAAGTTGACTTTGTTTTGTGGGCGTGTCAATGAGTCAACTGTCAGTCAGTAGCTGTGTCCCAAATCAGGGTCTGCAGCCTTAAGGACACATTTTAAGGCCTCCAATATTAAAGTAAAGTTAGGGTTATTTTAAACATGTAATTATATTGTCAGAGTTAAAGGGCATTAACGCTAGACATATAAATACCATATCATAATAGTAACATTACAACATTACTGTTGAAGTACACAACGGTGGTGAAGAATTTCCATTTCTATCTCCAATAAAACGTAAAACAAAATTTGGATAAACTGACCACATATTGGGAGTCTACATGGTTACTTTATCACCTGAAAAAAATATTAAAACTTAAAGTGACACATTAACAGCTTTTAGAGATTTTGAGTAACAGAAGGGGCGTAACGGCTGGTGACGCAACCAGGAAGTCCTCCGTAGGCTAGACCGTCTCAATTCAGTTCGCTTCGAAGGACGCGGTCTATGCGGTCTAGCCTACACGGACTTAAGGCTGCGTCCTTAAGGCTGCAGACCCTGAATTGGGACACAGCTAGTATGATTGACAGTCTGTGAAAACACTTCCTGGCTGCAGCTGAATGCTTTCACTAATTGGGCTGTCCTTGCCATCTGCTGCTTGCAGATTTCAAAACAGACCAACATGGAGGCTTGTTTGGCACGTTTCTGTTATATTACGAAAATAGTTCACCAAAGTGTGTTTCTGAAAACATTTGAGGCAAGAAATAAGCCATACAGTTGATGAATCTGTCTTCATTTTAGATCGACAATGGTTAGTTTGAAGTTAAAAGTTTGAAAGCGACTTTTGGCCCGTTAGGTTAGCCCGCTCGTAGGCTAATAGCAGACTTTTAAACCAACCGGCACCGGCAGGGAGGAGAGTCAGTGGGCCAGCTGCTTTATTTATTTATCTTTGATGGCCGCTTGGCTCATTTAGCTCTGTTAGCCAAAATCACCTGCTAACAGTTAACTAGCTCTCCTCTTGCCGATTTCAACATGGATTTGTTAACCTACCAGCAGCCGTTTGTGAGTGAGGGGAAAGATGGACCAGTACTGCAGGAACATTTCAGAATCTTTATTTACAATACCAGTCAATAAAGTTACTCGGCCCGATCTTTGACGGGCGCTACCATCGCGCTCGGCAGGCACACCGCCCGTGTCGGCAGGTCAGCTGTGGAGCACCAAAGCTGGGCCAGTCCACCAGGCTTTCAGGCAGCTTACCACCAGCTCCAACCCCCACTAGCCAGCTCTTCCTGGTCTCTCACGGCTGCATATTTCGGGAACAAAGATGGTCACCGCTGCTAGTTAGCTGTTGGCTAGCTGTTAGAGACCTGCGGTGCGTTTGACTAACGGAGCGAAAAGCTAATTCAGCAGTGGCGACTGTCCGTTTTCCTGGAGGATGCAGTTGTGGGAGACAGGGTTGATGCTGCTGGTCTCTGCTCTCCACTCCACAGTCCAACACCAGACCAGACCTATAGGCATATGGGCAACACATGCTGTATTCAGCAATTCTCTAAGCTTGACAAATGCTCATTTGTGTTTTTTCAGGTCAATCATTATTAGACTGTAAGCCGATGTTACTGTAATAGGTATTGTAACCAGTTGCAGTTGGTGCTTTAGGAACACAATTCAGTATTTTTTTTCTTGAGTTGCAACCACCTTGTCACTGTTTAATCCACAGACTCTTGACATGGGGAGTAAAATGTCCTTCAGCAGAGGAGGCAGTGACCAAAATTCAGTCTCTGAATTAACTTCTGTGCCATGCCAACCTCTCATTCCCTTTCATGCCTCTACGGACTGCAAACAGGTAGCTAGTTAGAAAGATCCCAAATCACCCCAAAAGTTATGCTGCATATTATAAGCTAACCATATTCAGAGCTTTCAATCTAGCCATGAATAGTATTAAACAAATTGTAATGGCGTAAACTATGATAGTGACAAATATCTTTGGGCTTTTTTTGGTGTGTGTTGGTGTTTTATTAGCTGTTTACACTTTTGGGAAAATGTATACATCATTCAGTGACAATAGGATTTGTTTTCCTTCCACAGATAGCTGAAGAAAAGATATGCAAAGAGGAAGACGACAGTCACAACTTGTGCTCTAGATGGGGAGAGGGTCCAGGAATGAAGGACGTAGAATTGAATCCACCCGCATCTGAATCACACTCATCATCAGAGCATCTGGAGTCGGACTGCCTTGTAAATTCTGAAACAAAAAGTGAAGTTAATTGGGAGCAGAGTAAACACACAACATCACCGGTAACGATGGAAGGAAAGTCTCAAACTACACCTACAAGAGATATTCATGGACGATTTGTGGAGGTCCGTAGAGGACCTGGGCGCCCTCCAAAGACAAAAGATAGGCTGATTGAGGCTTTAAAAGACCAAGAACCTGCTGGTGTGGATGCAGTTGAACAGAAGGAGTATAGTAATACGATACCTTGTACAGTTAGCATGGCAAGCCACAATAATGATGAACAACCCAACAATGTAGATGGTCCCATAATCAGTGGTCCACCTCACAATGAAGTGTCGGGTCCGCATTCTATCTCTGATTGTAAACCAGAAGATGATATCCCTGTGCTGCCAAAACGGAAAAGAGGAAGACCGAGAAAAACGGCAGCCACAACTCCTACAGAGAAAACTGCTGATACTAGTGCTGCCAGTGCTCCTGTTGATAAAGACAGTGGTCCGGCAAGGAGACTGAGGAGTAGAGGGGAACAACAGCTTTTGGCCCCAGACAGAAAGATAAATTCAGAGTTCGAAGTAGACCTAAAGCCGATTCCCACACTAGTGCACACAAGTAATAACAAACTCACCCGTCAAGGTATTAAAAGAGGCAGGCCTAAGTTATCTGATCAACAAATTCCAGCTAAAGTGTCCAGACATTCTGTTAGCCACGAGGCCTCATCAATGTTGTGTAGTGACCAAAGCTGTGCTGAAAGTGTAGGGGCATATGAGCAGGGCAAGCTGAACGCTGACCTACAGGAGACTGGTGTTGATGAAAAGGAAGGATACCTTTGCCCTCAGTCTGGAAAAGGACAACAGCCGATGACAAAAATGATGGGGGGAACACTGCCACAAAGAAGATTACGTTCTAAAGTGGCAACTGGGCCTCCTTCCCCAGGTATTCCATTGCAATGTCAGCGCAGCCTAAACTTGGAAGGAAATGTTAAGCCCAATGTCACAACCTCTCATGAACCTGGGCAACCTGGGCAACCATCAAAACTTGTTGAGATCCCCGCTAATGTTAAGACTGAGGATATAGAGATGGAGCTGGACCATTTTAATTCTATCTCAGAGTCAAATACAACTTTACAATACAATGCCAATATAATAGTAAAATCTGAGAGTCCAAACAATCGTCAAAATATTTTTGGGCACAAGAGACGCAGGAGAAGAAGAAATGCTTTGTTACAAAGAGAGCACCTTGCAGTGCCAAACCAGGGCCAGGAAGGCACTAATGAATTTAATGAAGAAAATACAGACTGTGGTGACTCAGTTAAGGAGGGTAATTCAAGTGCCAGGTCCACTAGAAGAAGGGGGAAATCTCTGTTGAAATGTAAAGACTGTGGTCGGACATTTAAATTCTTGTCTCAATACGTTATCCATCAACGCATTCATACAGGAGAACGGCCCTTCAAATGCCAAGAATGTGGCAAAGGTTTTACCAAAAATTCCAACTTAAATCTTCACCTCAAGACGCATAAGAAGAGCAATGCATATCAAAAATGTCCATATTGCAAGATCAAATTCTCTTGCTCTGAGTATTCTTCTCATATGGAGATGCACTCACATAAGCTGAACCAACGCTCCGAAAAGGCCGAGTCGGAAAAACGGAGCAGACCACAACAGCAAAATAGAAAAAATGATGATGACCATGACGACCAAGCGTTTGATCCATCAGTAAAGAAAGATGCTAAACAAGTGTGCCAGTATTGTGGGAAAACTTTCCCCTTTCGGTCGGCACTTATACGGCATGTGCGCGTACACACTGGGGAGAAGCCATACAAATGTGATATATGCGGGAAAGCCTTTGGTCAGGCCTATTTCCTTCGTGTTCACGAGTTGACCCACTGGTCTGTGAAGCGTTACAACTGCACACTCTGTGGAAAATCATTCACTCATTATAGTAATGCAAAAAACCATTCGTGCAGATTTATAAAGGACAATCAAGATATACAATGTAAGCGGCGATTGAAACCCTCGCTGTCCTACACTTGTCACATCTGCAAGAATACCTTTTTCCAGCTGCAGGAGTTCAACAGCCACATGAAAGCCCACACTGGTGCAAAGCTTTACCGCTGTTTGATGTGCGATAAGCTTTTTGGCGTGCTATCGGAATTCACTGCACATCGCAGCCACTGCAGAAGAACCCGAGGAGAAGGGGACGATCCCGGTTCTGTGATCAAGGATGAAGAGACGGCAGCGTTATTCCAGTACTCACTGCCTCCACATGTGCAGAGATGTTCATACAGAAGCAAATCAGTTTCCCCTGTCGCAGTGGTGAATTGTGAAACGCAGAAAAACATCAGTCACACACAGTCCTTACAACCTTCACAGACCCACCGCAAGAAACGCATTACTAACTCGAAGAAACCTTTCCAGTCCACCATTATACCATCTCAGCATTTCTCACACCTTGTGTCAACATTAAACAAACTAGATAACAGGTCGGACCCCAGGAAGTATTTATGCCCGAGTTGTGGGCGACTGTTCCGTCACATGGGAAGACTCCGGGCCCACATGCTCACTCACGCCCGCGGTCAAAGTTACACCTGCGGCTGTTGTGGCAAGACACTTGAAAATTGGAAAAAGCTGTGGCATCACCAGAGAATCCACAGGCAGAGGCGCGGCCGTTTCACTTGTCCCCAGTGTGGGCAAGGTTTCCGTTTTGTGGAGCCCTACAAAAGGCACATGAGCGAGCACCCTGAGTTCAAGTGGATTCAGGGGAAGCCCAAGAAGGTGTCCCTACCTTATCAGTGCGAGCAGTGCAGCGCCAGCTTCAAGACACTAGATTTGCTGTTCAGTCACCAGCTTTGCCATTCCTCAACACAGGACACGCACAGGGACGGTGATTACGATTTATCAATAGATCACGGTGCACACTCAAACCGGAGAATGTTCACCCCTCCCATCAATAACTGTGTAACATCGTTCCACCCTGAACCCCAGCAAAACAACTTCTGCCGCCCTTCCTCTCCCCAAACGGACAACTCTAATGCGGGTCCCTTATTGAAATATCTAGACCCAGTTCTTCCAGAGCCACCGCTGACACCCACGGTTTCGTTTGCCCAGCAGAGTCTGGACTCATATAAAACTGTCCAACAGCCCGGGGGCACACTGTCCTACCAAGATACAGAAACCAGTCACAGCAGAATAGAAGAAAATGTATTTGGAAAGCAGGTTACATCTTTGAAAACTGTGAAAAGGCACGTGACCCCAGATGCTACCGGAGCAAATGAAGGGTCTTCTGAGGGCATAAAGTGTGCTGTGTGTGGTAATGCATATTCCATCATTTCAGACCTTTATCAGCATTATTTGCAACACGCGAGGGGACAGTTATAATGGACTAAATGGAGACTAACTGCCCCTTCCATATGTACTGTACATCAGGCCTTTTTCTTGAGAACATTGTTTATTACAGGGTCCCTGTGGTCATGGAGTGTGAGAACTGTGAGAAGAGTTATGGAAATTGAAATGGATCTCTAAAGATTTGGAAATGTTCAAATTTGTTCAGAATCTTTTCTTTTTTTGAAGTTCCATCTTTTGTAGCAATTGTACTTTTGATCTACATAAGAGAATAACCCATGTAACAGATTTACTTACTACATGATATATTTGTAGCTAGCCAAAAACAAGACCTGTGACATTTAAAGTTACTTTTCAACAATTAACTATTTGAACATAGATGCTGACTAATACTGGTTAAGAAGTTGTGTTCTATGTCAGTAATCGTGGGAAAAGTCAAGGAGCTCGATTAGCTAAAATATGTAGTAGTCACATGACATGATCACTGAAATGTTTTGTTTATTCGTTCACCGCATGAACCTTTGTTGTTGCCTTACATTTTGTGGGGGGTTTATTTTCTTTATTTTGGATTTTATTTCCATCCCAAGCATATGGACAATGTAAGTCAAGTAGTAGATTTTGTTTTTTGTTTTTTGCACCTCATCTCTGTATATGTTCATTCTCTATATAACCGGGGTGAATTTAATTTCAGAGTTGGTGTGCTTTCATTTTATTCCAATCGATTGCACTTCATGCAAGTCATACAAACACTCAAAATATTTCCAAGAAAGCACTGTACTGTCCAAAAAGTTTGGCCTGAAATTAAATTTGAATATTATTTTAGTCTGATCTACACCAGGGACTTATGTCAGCTTTATATATTTTTTTAAAATGAATAGTTATATCAAACTATATTTACTTCTGGCATGTAGAATTTGTCAAGACATAGAATGCATTTGTTCTGTTCTGGACTTGTAATCGTGACGTGTGCTAACAAATGATGCTAAATGTTATAGAAATGACATTGGTGACACATTCCACACCTGCAGCGCCTAATAAGACTGATTTAATGAACACCTGTAATTGACTGCTTTTGAATAACTACATTTAAAAAAAAAAGATGGAATAACATTATTTGAAAAGATATTTCCCCGATGGACACCCTGTTGTATATATTTTTATGCTCATTTGGTTTGCCTTTGACAACAATAAAGGTCACTTTTCTATTCATGTTATTGCTTTTTACATTTGTCCATAAATTGACCTCTCTATAGATCTTGAGTAATTTAATTTATTCATCTCTGAGGTGCCACCACTGCACTACAGAAATGTTTATGGTGGCATTAAAAATGTGGAAGAGTGATGAAGCTAAAATGCCATAGGTGCTACTGCATCCTGTATACAGTGTTAATAGCCAGATGCTACTGTTTGACATCCGTTGACAGGACGAACAAGCTTGTATGGGCTCTATTCCTGGATTATATGTGGAGTGATTTCGTAATTTCATATTTCATTATCTGTAGCCTAAAGCTATGGTTGCTGTTTCTATTTCTTGGGAGTCAATTAAGGAGCTTTTGTATAATATTGCTTTGAGACAAAGTGTAATGTTCCAAGAAGCAGTCAAAGACATTAATTAGCCTTGGAAGATGTGTTTATTTTATTTCCAACAGGGGTCCAGGTTCCTTGTCTTAGAACAAGTAAAATTTAGTTGGAGGCCATGGTGCTCTGGATCCAGGAGTTGTAGTTGCAGACCTTGGCATAGACACCAGGTTTGTTCCTCTGGGCACAGCCATAACCCCAGGATACCACACCCTGCAGCCTACCGTTACACACCACAGGGCCACCGGAGTCACCCTGACAGGACACAAAGCGACATTAAACAGGTTAGGACACAAGATGTGAGCAGATGTGTTAATGATTAATAAAGTCAAAATGATGACTTTTATTCCTACCTGGCAAGAGTCCTTTCCTCCCTCAAGGAATCCAGCACAGAACATGTTGGAGGTGATCTGTCCAGGGTAGGCGCTCCTGCAGGTGCTGTCGCTCAGGATGGGAGCATCCAGGCACCTCAGGGTATCAGGGTAGCTGCCTAGAAGGGAAGGAAAGACAACGTAGTATGAATTTCAAACAATGTTTTAATTAAATGTGGTTGTTGTGATACACTTACTGCCAGAGCTTCTGGTGTTGCCCCAACCGGAGATCAGACAGCGAGTGCCTGAGCTGGCACAGCTGGAGGGCAGGGACACGGTGCGGACGTAGTTGTTCAGGGTGGCAGGCTTGCTCAGCTTGATCAGCATGATGTCGTTGTCCAGGTTGCGGCTGCTGTAGCGGGGGTGTCTGATGACCTTAGCAGAGTTGATGAACTGCTCTGTGCCCTCATTGACAGCAATGTTGTGCTCACCAAGACGCACCTGTACGCGGCTGGAGAGGGAGAGAGGCACGAGGGTTCAAGAGTTAGGTAATGTTGCATTAATGTAATGATCAGCATCTCTGATCATTCAAATTTTATGAAATTTGTGGCAGCCTTGCAGTACAACCGTAAAGTCAGTTGAATGTACAATAGAATCTCTGCACTTACGACTTGTAGCAGTGAGCAGCAGACAGCACCCAGGTGCTGGAGATCAGGGAAGCGCCACAGAAGTGGTAGCCAGAATTCAGAGAGACCTGGTAGGGCGCAGAGTGCTTTCTGCACTCGTATCCTCCCACAATCTTGTCATCCTCATCCTCAATGGGGGCAGCAACTGGTGGAGAGAGATTATAGTTAAATTTGGCTTTTACAGGGTAGTCATGTTCAAAGGTTCAAAGAAATGTCAAGAAGTCTTCAAGTCTTTAGCTTGTTGAGCCCAGATGATAAACACGTGTTTCACCCAGACAACTTTTAGTCCTAATATATGACGAAACAGCCAGAATCATTTTACCACACACATTACAGACAGTATCACTTGTTTAGTTTTCATACTCACATGCTGCTGCGAAGAGAGCCAGAAGAATGAAAACCTTCATGGTTGTGTCTGTCGATGCCTCGATGTCAGAGCCACTGATCTGCAGTCCCTTTTAAATGCACTTGCTGTCTGATAGGCCAAGGACACATTTCCATTTTTATCTTTATCTCAAACAGTGTGCGTGAAAACACATCTGGTGGACGAAGGCCAATGTAAGGATCATGTGTCTTTTAGTCCCACCATCTCCACCCAACACACACACATGGAGTTATACATTTTCACAAAGTAACACTGAATTTCTCACTGGGTTTATGAAATGAATGTCTGTAATTAGCCTGATGAAGCTGTAAGCGAAACGCGTTACTCTATTAAACCTCAACCTCTGCAATCCTGTCTGTGTGCGGTATGTAGCCACAAATTATGTGTTTTTTTCTTCATAATATGTCTGTAATTTGATTTTTGTTTGACATTCCTTCAACAGTGCAAAACAAATAATTTTGCGGTTTCTATCATCCTCAAAAATGAAACTTATGTCAAATTTTAATCATTAAATGAAGCAAACTATTGTCCATAAAGACATTATTCCACCAGGACCAAATATGTTGTACGAGAACAGGTCATTAATGCCAATGACATTGTGTGACAGCAGTGATGGCACAACAACTGATATAAAGGAATGTAAATTTGTCATATTAGCTATAAACAAAACAGGCATTTTGGTTATTGGAATATATAGTAACAATTATTCGTTTTTAAAATATTTCCATAGGGCATTATCTTCCCTAATTTTTTGTTAAACCATTTTACTGCTCTACATTTGAGGGTTTTTTTTAATGAATGAATAAATGGTTTATTTTCGGTCATATGAATAAACCGTAAACAAAATATAACAACTTGTGTGAATATACAACAAAAGACATCATCATACATGTACATATC
>CABFOS010055617.1:0-11831 GCA_900660315.1 Diretmoides pauciradiatus | reverse complement strand
TAATAATAATAATAATAATAATAATAATAATATAATAATATAATAATAATAATAATAATAATAATAATAATAATTATAATAATAATAATAATAATAATAATAATAATAATAATAATAATAATAATAATAATATAAATGTACATTTTGGCATGTGGCCTCCGTCAGCGTTTGTCTTTGTGTGTGTGTGCTGAAATGCATTGGATTTACTAATGAATAGCTGTTCTCAGTAATGCATGTGTTGCTGGATTTTCTTTCCCCCCTGGCTTTAGGGATTGAACCAGTGATCTCGGTCCAACTGCAATTACTTATTATCATGACCATTCAGCAGCGAGTCTTTAAAATGACTGCCTTTGTTAAGAACAATATGCAAAATAGCTTATTAAAAGTATGACCCGAACATTTTTCACTTCCTAAAAACCCCTTATGCCTTCACAGTCAAAAAAATTGCAAACACTGTTTTTAGTTGGAACAAAGAACGCCTCTGTAATGCCGTCTATATAATGGAGTACATTCATCCAACGTCCATGCTGTTAGTTTCTCTCTGGTTTCATCATGCTGCACAATCCTTTACCATCTATGACAGTCTTTGTCTGATGTGACACGACGTGAGACGTTTTCTCCTCAGAGACGGTGTAGCCGAGACTCTTGAACACCGTCTCGCTCTCTGTCCATGTTTTGTGGAAATTCCTCAGCAGCTCCTCAGTAGACGCTTCGTCGTAGGTTTCGGTACGCGTCACTGCTGCAGCTTTTCGTTTAACTGCATCGGCATAGGAGAAGGGGGCCTGTGGGGGTGACGCACTCTCTGAGCGCTTAGAGATGGTCGTGGTGTTCCTGGTTCCGATGATCTTGTTGCCAAATTCATCAACATCTGAGAAATGTTGACTTGTTGACTTGGTTTCACAGTAGGCGGATGGTTCTGCTGGTGCACTTTCAACCACCTCTTTCTGGGGAGGGAGTGGGGTGCTCTGCCGGGAGTTCCCCCTTTTCTCTTGAGGGTTCTCCTGCTTTGAGCTGTCTGTTGTTGTTGGACTCAGGTTTGAAGCCGGCTCCTCCTGATTGTGTTTCTCCTCTTTGAATGAAGAACTTTGCTCCCCCAGTTCAAACACGTTTTTAATAGCCTGGATGTCAAACGTCGGCATTTCCTGCTCTAGAAAGTCGGCGTTGTCTTTCTCGGTCTCCAGGTTCTCGGCCTCGTGCTCGAGTCGCTCTGCGAGAGGGATGGCCTCTTTCCTGATGTAGACTTTCTCTTCCGGGGATTCAAATTTGTTCAACAGACCAGACATGTCCACCTTAGGAAGCTCGTCCTTTTCTTTCCCCACGTGTTCTATATGAAACTCCTCCGTGTCCGGGCCCAGACGTTCAGGGATATCGATGGGATCTTTTCTCACGTATGTCTTGTTTATTTCCGCTTTTTGAGCCTCTTCAAAGAATTCTTTCTTGTCTTTTACAGATGTAGATACCACTGACGGCTCTGATACATCTTCAGCAACATCCTGGTCCTGTTGATACAATGATCGGTTGAACTCACTCGGTAGCTCATCTTCATCCAAATCACTAGCTGGGGGTTTGGGGACATGTGCCGGATTCGTGTCCATCTTCTGAACCTCCTCGAAGGACTCCATTTTGTCCTTTTTTAACACAGTGGTCATACCTGACGATTCGGAGACCTCCACAGATTGGGCTTCAATTTTGATTTGCCGATGGAATGATGCGGGGGATTCCACGATCTCCGATTTCTTTTCTGTGACTTGTTGGGAAGGAAGAACCGGGGGCGGGGTCATGCCACGTGAGAGCTTGGCGGTCGTGTCTTTCAGTCGAGCCAGGTTTTCTGCTCTGTCAAAAGTGGGCGAAGGGGTGACGCGGGCGATGCGTGACGTCGGGGTGTCACACCTGCGCGGCAGAGGTGTGGGGGGCGTGGCGGGTCTGTGGAACAGGGTCGGTGACGGCGTTACTCTTTGAGGCGAGCCAGTCCTTCGCGTGGATTCAATCGTGATGAAGGTCGGCGACGGGGAACGCATCCTCAGTAACGGCGAAGGAGCCCTGATGTCAGTGGACTTGCCCTGACTCGCCTCTTCTTTCCGTCTTTCGTGCGAGGTCTTTTTCCTGGTTTCGACCTTTGCCGAACCGATACTAATCTTCGATATTCTCGGTGTCGCCCCAACAGAAAGGGCCTCTTGCTTCTCCACGGCGTCGCTACCTTCAAGATGCTTTAGTTTGGCCTCTGCTCGTTTCATCATATGTGACAGGATCTCTTCCGTTTTTTGTACGTTGCTTTCAATTGCAGATCCCTCCAGTTCACACTTGTCTTCTGAACTCATGAACCACGCTGGAACCGTGTTGAGCAGAGTGTTCAGAGATTTGGAATCCGTCTTTCCTGAAACTCTTTGTACCTCTGTGATGTGAGAGATTAACATTTGGACCCCCTGTTTCTGAGAATCCTCTTTGCACTCTGTCGTGGACTCAACAAGTTGCTCTGACTCACCTATCACTGTGATTGGGACGTTCTTGCTCTCTTCTGTCGGTTCCTCTGTGTTCTGATGATTCGCTGTCACACCTTTCTTCTTTTGAGATGCCTTCACTTGCTTTTCCTGTTGTTGGGTTATCTGATGGACTTTGCTTTCTGTAATGATAACTTCTTCCTGAGTCTGAACGTGGTCTTCCTTGATACGTTTCTGCGTCTGGGCCACGGTGGTTGTTTCCTGGGTTTGAGGGGCTTTCTCGGTAGGGGAAGGCGTTGATCCTGTGGGTGTATCTTTACCGTGACCTGACTGCGCTCCTCCTTTGCTCTTTTTGGACTTCTTCTTCTTCTTTGCTGGGGATGGAGCTGCTGGTTTGATCTCAGTGACGGTAGCAGTAGTTGCAGCAACAGGAGTCATAGCAGCCGCAGGAGAGGGTGAAACTTTCTTAATCTCCTTTATCTCAGTCTTTGTTTCTTTACGCTCAGGGCTCACTTTCAGCTCCGCACCTTCCTTCACCTCCACCTTTAAATCCCGTGGAGTACCTTTTCTCTCACTCTCATTAGCTCTTTTGGTTTCTTTCATCTCTACATGCTTTTCTTGCTTGCTGCTCTTTTTCACCTTTTGAGTTGATTTCCCTGTTTTTCCATTCGCCTTTTCCTCTTTCGTTGACTGATCAGAAACTTTCTCTTGGTCTTCTCTAACAGAATTGTTGTTTTTCTTTTTGTTATCAGGTTGTGGCGATTTAGTGGCTTTTACATTTTTCTCTGCGGTCGTGTTTTCTCTTTCTGAAGGCAGATTTTTGAGGTTGTCAGGTTCTTCCGATGCTTTATCATCTTTGTTCTTCTTGTTCTCTTCGGTAGTGACAGTTTCAGGTTTAGGGGTTTTCTCAGACAAAACGGGCTTTTCATTTTTCTTTTTGTCCTCAGATTTACTGGAGCCCTTTGTTTTCAGGTTTTTGAATTCTTTTTTCCCATCTGTAGTTGTGTTTTCTGTCTTTTTAACATCAGTGATTGAGATCTGGACTTCATCGGTAATAGCAGACTGAGCAGACTGTTTGGAGGAAACGGACGCAATTTTCTGTGTAGTGGTGGTTAGCGTCTGTTGTCTAATGGTTGAAATAGATGAGGACTGCTGAACGGAGGCAACCGTGGCAGTCTGATTAGAGACAATCTGTTGTTTAGCAGATGTACTTACAGACTCTGGTAGATTTTGCTCTATTATACAACTGACAAAGGCGTTGCTTTGGGTAGCATCTGAGACGACAACATGTGTGGGTACATCAGGGGGTAGCGAGTCTGACTGAACATTTGACACAGTCTTATCAGCCGTCTCTTCAGTGACATGTTGCTCCATATCCTTGGTGGAGAGCATCTCCAGAGCTGCTGTAACGGAGTCGTGAATGTACGTGGGGGTCGGGGAACTAGGGGGTGTATTCTCCTCCCGCAGCTTGCGGAACTTTTCTTCTGCTTTTATCAACGGAGTGGTGAATTTACTCATCTTCCCTCTCATGAAAGGAGGAGGGGAGGGCGGAGGTGTGAATCGTACAGGAGCGATGTAAACTTTCTTTAGCGGTCGTGGTGATTCAGGCGGCGGAGGGATTTCACACACAACTGTTTTTGATGTTTTGGATTCAGTTTGGCTCATTTCTACCACAGATTTGCTGCTGGTGGTGTTTGACTCAGATGTTACCTGCTGTGTCTTAGTGAACTGCACATTGGGCTCAAGCTTCGGGACAGGGTGCAAGTTGGGAGCTTTCACTTTTTTCATTTTTGCTGCCTTTGCAGGTGACGGATGAATGACCTGCGACGGCATATTGTCCAGTTCTTGTTGAGAAGGAGGAGGTGGGAGGAAGTCTTGCTCAGTAAGTGGCGGCGGCGGAGGAGGAAGGTGGTCAATGTCGGAATCAACCGGCGGGGGAGGAGGAGTGGGAGGTGGAGGAGGCAGGTCACTGTCTGCCATTGGCGGAGGAGGCGGAGGGAGAGGCAGATCGGGCTCTGGCACTGGCACTGGCTGTTCTGGGGCGTAAACCTCTCTTTTCACTTTGGTTTTATCCAGTCGTATCATTCCATTGGGATTCGAATTTAGATTACGGAACTTTGTCTTTAATGTTTTGACGCCGTGATTCTGGGTAATAGTTTTGTGCTCCATGATCGTCGTTGATTGCTGAGTAGATTTCGATCTAACAATCTCCGTCTCAGTGGCGTGGGAGTGATTCTCATGTGATGTTTCAACCACATTCGCCGTTTTTATCTTCTGTACATTTCTCTGTGCGTCGACATTTAGGTTTTTAACAGCCAGGTTCTGTTTCACTCGGATCCTTCTGTGCGCTCCGTATCTGACCTTGGGAGTTTCACGCTGTGCCGTCTTCAACAATGACTTAATCGTGCCTTTAACGTCACCCTTTATCACCTCTTCTTTCTCCAGCTGGCTTTGCTCTTGCATCTCATATAACGATTTGATTGACATCTTCACGTCACCCTTCACGTCGTCTTCAAGACTCGCTCTTCTCTGCATTCTTGGAGACTCCAGTAAGAGCTGAATGGTTCCTCTGACATCTCCCTGAACATCGATTTCCTGCTGACATGTTCTCCTTTCGCTGGAAGCCTCTTGTAAACATTGCATTGTCGTGTGGATATTGCCACTCACAATTTCTTCCTTTTCCACTTCTCTCACTGCTTGCTTCGCCTGCTCCAGAGATTTCAGGGTGGCCTTAACGTCTCCGGGTACTAAATTCTCAACGACAGCTTCGACTTTGCAAGTTGCTGATTTCTCAAGGGATCTCAGCGCACCTTTGATATTGCCCCGTATGATGTCTGGCTTCTCCACCTCCTTGTGCTGGTGTTGAGCCCTCTCCAGGCACTGTAGAGCTTTAGGTATGTTGCCTTTCACCACCTCCTCTTTCTCCACAACAACTGTCTGATTCACTGATTCAGACAGTGAATTCAAAGCAGCTTTTAAATTGCCTTTGACTATCTCCTCCTTTTGGAGTCCTTCCAGTGAGACGGTCGGCTCTGACATGAAAACTTTAACGGTGTTGTGAACGTCACCAGGTACGATATCCTCTACAGTGCGTTCGATTTGTGTTTGATTACCAACAAGGATGAGTTTTGTGCCCTTGATGTCACCTCCAAGAATCTCCTCTTTTTCTACTCTGTCAGACAGAGTCTCGTCAGGTTCTACATGGAGTTGTTTTAGATAGTCAAGATCCCCGGATTCAATGCATGTGGAGTAAAAGCTGACATTTCCCTTTTCAGTGTCATCTACCTTTATCTTCACAGTCTGATCTGGATTGTCTTGGCTAGACAGACTGTAGAGAGCACTCTTTATATCCCCTCTTATGATATCTTCTTTTTCAAACGTGACATTCTCTTGCTTATTCAGAAGGGAGTATATTGTCATCCGTACATCTCCCTTCTCGTCCTCCTGGATGAGTATTCCATGTTTAGCGGACCCGTCCTCCTTCAGAAGGTTGTTTACCGCTTCCTGAATGTCGCCCCTTAATATCTCTTCCTTTTCAACACTGCTGTCCCGCTCTTGGTTGAATAGTTGGTGCACTGTGGAGCTGATGTTACCCTTTTCTTCTGAATCTATTACTATCTGCCTCTCTTTTCTTTCCCGTCTATTCAAAAGATTCATCATGATGCTTTGCAGATCCCCCCTGCAGACTTCCTCTCTTTGAATCTCTGGAGCCTGCTTGTTCATTAGCTGGTATTTTGCCATTCTAACATCGCCAATTTCGTCTGCTTCAATGAGTATTCCTTTTGAATTCACCATTTTCTGACTGTAAAGTTCCTCGAGGGTTCCCTTGATACTCTTACCCAGGATTTCTGTCTTCTCCACACTCATCTCATTAAAGTAATCAAATGGCGTTGTTTCAAAGAGCCATGTTGCTGTTTTCACATCTGCTTTGGGGATTTCCTCTTGAGTGACTGTTGTGTCTCCATCCTCTTCTACCTCTTTAATGTGGTCGAGAGGATTTTTCTCAAAGAGCCAGACTGATTGTTTGACATCTCCCTTGGCGACCTCCTCCTTTTTAACTGTTTCAACCAGATTCTCAGAGCTCATACTTCTTATTTTGTCAATGGACTGGGTTTCAAATCTCCATTTTGCTGTTCTGACGTCCCCTTTTTGTATTTCGCTCACGTTAACTGTTTTAACAGATGTCTGTGATAGGGCATCTGACTCAAAACGATGCTTATTCGTTCTAACGTCGCCTCCTTGAATATCATCGACCGTTTTCAATAACACCTTCTTCTCCTCAGCGATCCTATCAAGAGGTTGCGTTTCAAATTTCCACTTGGCAGAAGTGACGTCTCCTTTTTGCACATCCTCTTGTGTGACAGATTTGATGATGTAAACCTCGTCCGTGTCCCTGATAGAGTCAAGGGGCTTCGTTTCAAACAGCCACCGGGATCCAACCACATCTCCCCGCATCACCTCCTCACTTGTGACAGTGGTGACTTCGTGGTAATGGCCTTCTTTGTCCTGGATGGCGTAAAGGGGCTGCGTTTCAAACATCATGGTGTAGTTTCTCACATCCCCCTTCTCATCCTCGTCACGGACAATCTTTTGCACTTTTGCCACGTCAGAGGACACCTCCTGAATTTTGTCCAAGGAGTAGGTCTCGAAAAAGAAGCGCCCCTGGTTGACATTCCCCCCTTGTACATCACTCACAGTGTGGTTGCTCATGGACTCGTCTTGGCTGTCGCGTATAGCATCTATGGACTGGTTTTCAAAGAGCCATTTGCAGTTCACCACATTTCCCTTTTGTATGTCTTCAGACTGAACCGTTTTAAGCTTCTGCATCATTTCCTCAGATGTAGACGTCATGATATCAGTTGTTTGGTTTTCAAAAATGTACTTCATCCTTGACACATCTCCAGACTCAATGTCTATCTCAGTGACTCGCTTAAACGAGCCCCCTTCCTCCCCGGTGAGGTTCTCCAGCTTCTCTGTTTCAAAGAGGAAATGAGCCATTCGTACATCTTTGCCCCTAATGTCCTCTTGATTCACCGTGCATGTTTTTAGAACAGTTCCTGTCTCTTCGCCGATCGTGTCAAGCGCCTGCGTCTCAAACAGCCACGTGCAGGTTTTGACATCTCCCTTGTATATTTCCTCTGACTCATTTTCACTCTTTAACTCCGCTCTTTCATACAGAATATCCATTGGCTTTGTCTCAAACAGCCACTTGCAGGTTTTCACATCCCCTTTCACAATGTCCACATCTTTGCTTGTCCCCACAACTTCTTCATCTTCGATATTGCTGAAGTACTTAATCCCATCAAGAGGCTGCGTTTCAAAAAGCCACTTGGCAGTCTTCACATCACCTGATTCTATTTCTTGTTTGGATATGCCCTTGATGATCTGGTATTTACTCATGCTTTCATCAAACTGGTCAATTGGCCGCGTTTCAAACATCCATTTGCAGGTTGTTACATCTCCTTTGACAACCTCCTCCCGACGCACTGTCTTCACCTCATGGAAATGCCCTGAGCTGTCTTGCATGGCATATGATGGAGTAGATTCAAACAGATTTGTATTTGTTCTCACAGAGCCAGATGTTACGCCCTCTATGAGAATCTTTTGAGATTCATCCCTTCTGCTTAAATCTGTGGTCTCAAATATTTGCTTATAATTTGACACATCCACCGTATCAATTTCTTCCAGGTCGACTGTCCGAATGAAATCCTTCTTTTCATCTCTGATGTGCTCCAAGGGTTGGCTCTCAAATCGCCACTTCTGGTGTCTGACATCACCTCTCTCCTCATTCAGTGCTGCTGTTTTCTTCAGCTTCCCCACCTCAGCAAGCTCCTTCGACTCCTCGCTTGGCATTGTTTCAAAATAATGTCTTGCTGATCTGACATTACCTGAAATCACTTCCTCTTTTGTCGAGAGGCTGGCGTTTGAATCGTCTTTTAAAGTATCCATTGGCTGCGTCTCAAACACCCAGCAGTTCTTACGAACGTCTGCCCTGCAGCTGGTGCCATCCTCCTGTGTGAGGTCTTCTTCAACATTCACAGTACGAACAACCTCTTTCCTCTCGTCTCTTATGTGCTCCAGCGGCTGACTCTCAAAGCGCCACTTTTGGTGTCTCACGTCTACTTTTTCTTCTTCGTTCATTGTTGTCTTTTTAAGTTTCCCCACTTCAGGGCCGTTCTTCCTCGCTACTTGAGGGCTGCTTTCAAAAAAGTGTCTTGCAGATCTAACATTGCCCCCAATGATTTCCTCAATGGTTTGACTTCTGGCGTTAGCATCATCCTTCAGAGAATCCATTGGCTGAGTCTCAAACACTAAACAGTGCTTACGTACATCCGCTCCAAGGATCTCCTCCTTCTGCATGTTGGAGCTCTCCCACTCACTGAGAGAATCTAAGGTCTTTATCTCAAACAACCACCTGCCCCAATCTCCCTTATTGTTGTCCTCCATGGAAAGACTACACACAAGTTTCAAAGGGGTAGAATCTCTGTTTTGCATGTCCAGGGGTTGGGTATCAAAAAGCCAACGTGAGGCAATTGAGCTTTCCAATTCTGTTTCGATTTTGCGCACAGATTTGATCTCCAGCATCTGGCTGGATTGCCCCATGAGGATGCATTTGAACTGAGTGTCAAACGTACTTGTCACAGTCTTCATTTCTCCGTTAATTTCCTCCAACACTGACCGTAGAGTCAGCAGGTGGCTCTCATCAATGGTCTCAGTGTGGCCTAAGGTTTCCATGCACTTGTTGTCAATCATGTAAATGGTAGCGTTTCCATCCTCCTCTGTGAAGACGATCTCTTTTGTTAGCTCCTCCTCTGCATGCATTTTATTTAGACTGTCCATTGTTTGGGTTTCAAACAGCCAGGCTGCAGCGCGGACGTCTCCTTTGTCAGGTTTGTTGAATTTGTTCCTGAATTCTGTGGAGTTGGCGTTGTGTGAACTCAGTTCATCCATGGGTTTGGTCTCAAACATCCAAGCTGTGCGTCTCACATCTTTTCCAACTATTATTTCCTGTTCGATTATTTTCTTGTTTCCGCCGTCCTCGTGTGGAGTTTCGTCTTTGATGGCATCCAGTGGCTTATTTTCAAACATCCAACGCATTGACTGCACCTCACCGGGTAGAATCTCATCCCATTCCATGTATTCTTGGTCTGAGCTCAAACTGATGCCATCATCCTCATACATGTACTCTTGGCTCTCTAGCTGGTCGTTCTCAATTTCAGCCTCATCACTGTAGTAGTCTCTCTCAATATTCTTACGAACCTCAGGATGAATGTGCTTGTAAAGACGTTTCAACTCAAACATATTCCTCTGCTTGAAGTACGCTTCTTTGTTGACGGGGTATTTGGAGGAGTAAGCTGGTTCTGGAGGCTCTGGAGGCTCAGGTGAGTAATAGCACTCTTGCACACTTGGAGTGTCTAATGGCATTTGTAGTAAGTCTGGGGGTGGCGGTGGAAGATAGTCAGAGTCCTCGGGAGGAGGGGGTGGAAAGTCTGCATAATCCATGACTTCAGCGTTTGTGTCTTCTATTGCTTCAGTGGCTGATGCTTCATGCGTCTCACTAGCTGCAGCCTTTTGAGTCACATTTGAGGACCACTTAGATCGATTGATGTCACGTCCAATCTTTTTGAGGAACAAAATGTGTGGATAAATAATTACGAATCCACCACATTACACTTGGTTGTCATACTACTTATTTTGAATGCACATACAGATTAAAAATTATATCAGAGAACAAAAAAACAACCTTACATGGCATATCATGGCATTGTGTAAATTAACCACTCTCCTCCTTGTAGTTCAACCAGATAAACTACTAACAAGTTCATGACAGTATCTCCAATTCAATGCTCTTTCCCTTTAAAATGTTGTACGATAACACCGTTCTATACATAATGAAGCTGAACGTGAGATCCTGTACCTTAATTTGCTTGTTCGGAGCAGCCTCTTCTATGGTTTTTTCAAAGTGATCCCTCAGCTCTTTTGTCGAATACCTGGGAAAATCCTCTTCTAGAAGTCAGCACAAAAATACACATATAACCTCAACTTTTTTTTAGACAGGCTGGAATTGACGTTGCATATTGGAAAGTATGAACACGCATCCTACCTGTTTCATTTGTATGGTTTTCATAACTGGATGCCAGGTTATTGGCACTGTATGTAACCTATGTGTAAAAACAAGACATGAGGAAAATAACTGCAAGTATAGAAATTCAACCAGTGAGCAATAATGTATTTCCTAACGAGCGCTACAGATTTTTCTGTTGAATTAAACCTTTTTAATCTCAAACCAAAACAGCTAGAAAAAAAAGGTTTAATTACACAAATGAAAGAATGTAATCACAATCAGTTACGGTTTGTACTAAATATGGCAAACAACATGTCTGGCTCATTAGCAGAGATGTATTGTACTGCCTGCAGCGCCACAATGACAGAACACCATTACTGTACATACCATCTCTTCTTTGCTGGAATTCAGCTGCTGACTGCCTGGGGTGACTTGCCTGGCACTGCTCATCACTGTCACCTCCGAGTTTGACATTTCCTGCGAAGACGAAGGCAGTGGTTATCACACATGATCGAACATGTGCGCACACACATGAACATCACACAGATGGTAGTCTGCCCCCCGTCTCACGTAACCACAGACCACAGACATCGAATTTGCTCCAACAGCAAGTATACATTGAGTACCATGCAGAGAAGAGGCTTGGTGACAAAGACTCTCAAGAGAGTCTCTGTTTCATTACTGTATATAGATTACTGCAGTTTCAAATAACACTAATCACAGATGGGGGAAGATGACAAAGGACTATTGGTATCATGTTGCAAGTTGGTCACTCGTATTTATATATACTCATATCTGTCCTGGCCCCACAGTGGTGGAATGAACTCCCCACTGACATCAGGAGAGCAGAGTCGCTGCACATCTTTCTCTGCAGGCTGAAAACCCACCTCTTCAAGAAGTACTACCCTGATCCTTCCTCTTCAAGAAGTACTACCCTGACCCTTCCTCTTCAAGAAGTACTACCCTGATCCTTCCTCTTCAAGAAGTACTACCCTGATCCTTCCTCTTCAAGAAGTACTACCCTGATCCTTCCTCTTCAAGAAGTACTACCCTGATCCTTCCTCTTCAAGAAGTACTACCCTGACCCTTCCTCTTCAAGAAGTACTACCCTGATCCTTCCTCTTCAAGAAGTACTACCCTGATCCTTCCTCTTCTAGAAGTACTACCCTGATCCCTCCTCTTCAAGAAGTACTACCCTAATCCTTCCTCTTCTAGAAGTACTACCCTGATCCCTCCTCTTCAAGAAGTACTACCCTGACCCTTCCTCTTCAAGAAGTACTACCCTGACCCTTCCTCTTCAAGAAGTACTACCCTGACCCTTCCTCTTC
>CABFOS010055615.1:0-11825 GCA_900660315.1 Diretmoides pauciradiatus | reverse complement strand
AAGCCTGTTCCCCTTGGCCCTGGCTTTCCAGAAAGCAGATGGGGCTAAATTCCACTCAAGCCTTCCCGACCCCTCCCTCCTAAACCACTGACCCTACCTCACCCTACTGTATCCTGCCTAAACCTGCCCCTCCTGACACACCCTGCCCTCCCACTGTCCACACAACCCCTGCCTAGTGTTGCCGCAGGCTCAGAGAGAGCAGAGTAGAGTTTGTGGTTCTACTGGGGACTTCTGTGGTGTGGTGGACAGCTTTGACTTGTTAATGTAGATATGTTGATGTGTGTGTGTGTGTGTGTGTGTGTGTGTGTGTGTGTGTGTGTGTGTGTGTGTGCGTGCGTGAGCGAGAAAGAAAGAACAAGAGAGAGAGAGAGATTAAGAGGCGCCAACAACAAATATAAGCTGCACGCTATCTCCATGTGGTGATATACAATATTTGAACAAGGCACACACAATGCTAACATTATCAGCTTCTGATGGAAAGGGTAAAGCACTTCTGTTTGTTTTGGACTATATGCAGCATTGGGACCTTCAGAAGCTATCTACATTATATATCCCCTCTATACACAAATAAGATCTACAGGAGAAGCTATTGTAGATGTCCTCCTTCATTCAAATAACCTCCATTTATCCTGCGTTAGGACGGCAGATAATTAATAAGTGAATGTTAGTCAGTAGAGTCAAATTGCCATAACACAAAAGTCACTAACAAAGTCCAGCAAGTAGCAATAAAAAGTGGAACTTTTACAACAGCTACTTCTATACATACAAAGACCTTTATTACCAAATGAACACAAAATGAATGACTGTAAAAGTTACAGAGCTGGGGATGTATATAGATGTACAGTATACTGTCCAAAGCCTCATGTCTCCCCTTGGTTGGGTTGCCTAACCACTACTCCACACTACTGACCACTACATTATACCACCCCATGGTGTGGATGGACTACTATCACAAATCTAAAGGAGTTGCCTCAGACCCAAAACTATCCTCCAGAAGACCCCCCCCCTCTTTGTGTCCAAATGGATCCCCAGGATTGAGGTGTTGTTTTACTTTTCAGTAGCGAATTGATGTAGCAAAAATCATGGGAAGCTACTGCTTTCTCAAAGTGTTAAACCGATTCTGGTGGGTTGGTCGAGGACCATGAGGTATTAGAGGCTTTTTCCTGACCAAGGCAGCATTACCTTCATTTTTTACCAAGTGGGTGCGTGGAGGGAGTGGACCCCCAGAAAAGGGCAGTCCCTTTTCTTTTTCACTAATGGATCCTTCTCTTTGCTCACAAGGCCGTCTACCCCACATTCACAATTCTCAAAAAGCTCTGTTGCTTTTTCAGTCAGTGTTCATGTGTGTCTGCTTGGATTTGTTCTGTCCTCATTAACAAGTCAAAGCTGTAGAAGTGAAAAAAAAAATCTAAATGAAAGAAAAAAACAGGCCAGCTCTAATGATTTGCTCTCTGTAGAGGCGTTTGTTTTAGCTATCAAAACTAATCACATTCAGTAGTACTTTCATTTCTATAACTCAAGGCTAAATGACCTTATTTTCTCTCTCTGCTATCGCACTTGTTTCTGGAACTGCTGGGCATTGCTTAAGACCAATGTAATAGATTCATATGAGTCACGTATAAACTAACTTGTCTGTAATGCAATGCACAGTAGTCACTTTTGACGGAAGAGGCATCTCTGTTGCTCTCTGACCATTTAATAATCAGTAGGCCTCTGGCAGTCTGGAGCTTGGCATCCCAACACTTCAAAAAGGGCCAGTCCACACGGCAGGTCTGACCAAAAAAAATCACAAAAGAAAAAAAACATGCATACAAAAAGCTATTTGTCACTAAAAAGTGATATAAGCCAGTGTAGTCTATATTTCTTCTATTACATTTTGTATTATATTTTCCTAAATGTTGTAATGAAAAGACAAAAAAGAAGAGTATATCTATATATGAGAGACAGGCAGGAGGCCAGGCTTGTTGAGGGGAGAGTGGGGGCAGGGGAGCTGATACACTGGCCCCTCTCCCTGGGTGACTCTCCTGCTGTCATTCTGTGCCTTGGTGACTGTTGTCATGCTCCTCAACCTCCCTTCTCCTCCCTCCCACCCTCCATCCCTACTCAGGTCGTCACCCCGCCACACACTCCCCCGCACACTCGCTCTCATTCTCCCTCCAGTTCTCCGGAGGGGCTGAATGCTTTGATTTCAACCCCCCCCCTACCCATGCCAAAATGGTGACGTTAACTCTTCCATGAGCAAGGGGCATGTGAAGAACTCATAAAAGCCCCTTCGGCCTCTACTGAGAAGCCCCTTGTGGTACCCTGTCCGGGCACTCCCCACCCTCTCGATGCCCGCCTGTCTGCCGTGCAGCCTCTTGTCACAAAAACCACACTGGTAAACTCCCAATGGCAGCTTCCAGTCGCCCCGAATGTTCAACAACGGGGTTCAAACTTTACGGGCTTGAAGCTTGTTTTTCTTCTCGTCGTCATGGCTGTTTCTCTGTTATTGTGTGTTGACAATGTGTTCGTTTTGAGACATAAAAGTGGGAGTCGCTGGGAGAGGAGCGATCAAAGAATAATCCAATCGATGGCAGCTCAAGGCGTTCTCCTCCGTGCTCCCGGTGACCCGTTCCCAAAGTGTTAAAAATAAAGTCCCCATTTGATCGGGGGACCTCTTGAGACACAGCAATACGACCATCTTGTGCTTTCCGAGAGACGGTGGGTGGGCAGGGTTTTCTAGACAAGCAGGTGTTTTTGCTTTTGACTCTGTGGTGCATTTTGGTGACCAACTCTTTTGATGAATTTTACCTCCTATCTGCACTCTCTCCATACACTGCAGGAGGGCAAAAAAACAAACCCAGAGATAACGTTCTTGGAAAAGCTGGGGTTTTTTTTGTTCATCAAGAGTTTACATTCATGTTGAGGATTTGTACATGACTGTTGGAAAAAATGTCCATTTTCATTTGTTGGTCAAATGAACAACTGAGTAAACATGTAAATGGAAAATAAGAAATTCTCTTGCACAGAACCTCCCGTTAGAAACGAGATAAGGACACAATGAATGGGGACTGAGGGCCAGATATGAGATTACAACTTTTCAATGACATCATTTAAAACTTGTGCATAGCACACATCCAGAACGAGTGGTTTCTGAGCAGTTAGCATATATTTGACTGCTGGATAGTGGTTATGGTATTTGTTTTTAATGATGTGCCTTGAAAACATTTTTTTTTTGGAGATGCTGTTGAACACTAAAATTTGCTTTAATTAGAGACCTAGAGGGGGAACAGAAGATGTTACCGGCTCCATTCCTTACTCAGTGCAAAGAAAAAAGGTTTAACATTAAGCCGAAGAAGTTGATGGGCTCCTAAACTAACTTCTCTGTTTATTATAAAAGCATCATTTCAAACTGTATGAGGCATCTGAGAGACCTCAGGTGCCTCAGGTGGCAGACAGGTGAGAGACAGGCTAAGGATTAAAAAGTTGTTGACTTCAGACAAAGTGCAGAAAGGGTTTGATATTCGCTTTCATGTTACTGTTGCGCAAAGATTTGCTTAAGATTTACCTAAGTGTGTGGGTTTAAGAGCACAAAAGCACAGTGTGATGCTAAAGGAAGTCAACAGGCACCGCAGGGCCCGAGAGAGATCTGGTTCGGGGTGAAATAAGGTTGAGGAAAGTCCTGTCCCGTGCTTACAGACACACTTCCATGAAATATTATTCCTGCCAAATAAAGTCACTTTGACGTTCTATACCTTCCATGCAGAACGATTAAGGAAGAGTTCCTGTGTGATTCCAGGCGAATAGCTTTAACAACAGATAAGATGTAGATTTTAGTTCAGCATCCCCCTTTCCAAACCCCCCTGCCTCTCTGTCTTTTCTCCTTTTATTTCTGTCTTGGCAGTGTTACTATAGCGTTGCTCTGGAGTATGTGTTCTCTTGCTGTCCAGAGTTGGCATGAGACGACTCTAGGGGGAGTGTCACACCGGCGTATGGATTAGTGCGCGTACCCACAACGGCTCAAGAACGTACAGGCTGTAGAGAGGGAGAGCTGGGTGAGATTGAAGTGGGAGGCTGACGGTGCTGGTGGTGGGGGGAGGGTTGGCGTAGTAGTCAGGCTAACATACTGTTTGAGCAGGGAGGGTTCTGTGCCAGAGACCTGTGAATATGTTCCTTTTAGCAGATGTGTAATATGCATTGAGAAGATGTGTTATATAAGTTCCTTTTTTGTTTTGTGCGTGTGAGTGCGTGTACACAAGTACCTGGTGCTGGCTACAATTTTAGCAAACACTTGAAGGTATTGTGTATTCTCTCTTGTAATATAATTAAAATGTTTTATACATAAGGTTGTTGTGGCCTCATTATTTCCTAAAATGTTTGAAAAATTGGGCTAGGATGAATTGTTTGGAATGATGCATTGCTTGATGTGAAGGAAAGTCTAACATGCAAAGCAAGGTTGAGCTGATAATGCAGTTCTCTTGGCTGGCACTTCCTGTTGCATCTGTAAAACAATGACATCTGCAGTCTGGAATATTAACCACTTCTTCATCGCAAGCCGTAAACCTCTGTGGCCATTATAGAAGAAAAAGTAAGACATAAAAATCACCAAAGAGGCATAATTAAATGGTAGATGTATCACATTTTATTAAAGCATAATTTGATGAGTACTAACACTAACTGGGCTTTATATCATATCACATAATAGTTTAACTTAAACTTAAATTAAACCAGAGAACCCAGTCAAATCCATCTAAAAGGGAATGCAATCATTAAAATGTTTACAAATAAATATTTACATAAAATCGATTCTTATTAATGGTAAACTTCATATCGTTCATGAAATAATCTATTCTCACTCGCTCCTGATTGAAAGACACATACGCCATGCAGTTACAGGGCAATCACAGTACATAGTAAATTCAAGCATGGAGATTTGATTATTTTATTTTTTTTCATTCAGATTTTCCTGATTTGTACAAATCACTTCTTTGGCGTCTCTTGATTATCATCGCTTTAGGGGGGGCCTTGGTGGCAGTGACTAACAAGTAGCATTTCACAGTATGATTTCCATTTGTTGGTCTTATTATGAATTTGGACGTGTGGTAACCCAGATACTGTATGGAGATGTGTTTGAAATGGGCACGTTAAGAAGGTATGAAGCCAGGAAGTGCAAAATAAATAAGAAACTGTCATAAATCCATCATCATTTTACAAGTAGTTAAGTGAGTTACTGCCTTTAAATTGTATGCCACCAACACACCATGGCCAAAGCAATACCATTAAGAATGGTGTTGGTAAATGTCTTCCACTAAGGCAGTTGGTTGCACACAATCAGGTTCAGTACCTGAGATTTCATGAGAGAGGAGAGAGAGAAGTAAATATTGAGCTTAACCCCGGAGCTGACCCAACCGTGGGTGGTTGGTAGGTAGGATAGAGAGAAACAGTGACGGGCATGTTCCCAGAATAGCTCCAGTCAAGATCATCAAGAGGCACTGATTGAAGGTCATCAGTATCCATGTTCTATATAGTCCCGTGCCTGTCAGACATACTGCTGGGGTTTCTGTGGTACAGTAGCAGCCGACGCGAGGGTCTTGGCCTTCTCTGTAGCAGCAAATGCTGCCTCCTTGGCCTTCCCAGATGCATCCTTCACTGTGTCCCTGAGCAGCTGCTGGGGCGTCTCTCCTGTCAGCCCAATGTGTTCAGAGAGAGAGAGACAGAAAGAACAGAATGAGTAAGACATTGCCTTGTATTGAAGAATAATACAACATGATTAATTGGTGTAAACCGTACAGCATCAGTTGTGAACATACAGTAAAGATAGAAAGTGGTTTCAATTTCAGAAGATATTGTACAATACATTATCTATATAAAATGCAAGGGTACAGTACCAATAGTGAATAATAAGTTTGCTGTAAAGATGGATGGACCTCAGGTCAGTATGCAGGCACACACACCGACATCTGCTGTTATAAATTGCTGTATACTCTGCACCATGGGGGGGGGGCATCTATTTGTGTCCAACCTGAACCCTCAACCTCATGTACATGAGAACAATATTTAAACCACTATCTCTACTTGGAGACCCCACCAGTGTCACAACAACACAGAACAGTATTCCACTGTAATGTTCGAGACTGAAAGAGTCGAGCCAACCAGAGACTAGACAAAACTCCATCAGACAGAGCAGTGGATATCTGCAAAATGCTCCACCCGGGAGAGCCGTTCCACGGTAGTGTCTGGAGAACGCTCAGTAGCAGGCAGGCAGTATTTGTGAGGAGAGGAACTTTGAGGGGGGGGGAATGGGAGCCAAGTCAGCCCCTATTTGTTTGGCTGCAAGATGAAGCGCCTGCAGATTCCACTTGGAAATGTAGAATTGATTTAAACTTTTTCACCTTCCCCACCACAACTGAATGGAATTGTGTGCATTCTTTATCGGCTGTGTTGTCTAGTTTGTGGATTTGCCCTACAAACACCCGCCTCACTCTCTTTGAAAGTGAACGGCAACTCGCTGCTTGTCTGAGAGCACCTTTACAGAGAATGCCTGAGACAAAAAGATAAAGTAAAGAAAGTTATCTAAGATACTGCAGTCTTTCAGACTCCTCCAGTCACACCTACATGCAATCAGACGATTGGCACCAGGAGAGATCATTATCCTCCTTGCTAGACCAAACACCTTACAGTCAGCTGAATAGAGGCCTAGTTAGCTAGGATACAGTATGTACGACCATCTAGCCTTTCTGAATACTTCAGTCAGGTTATTTCATAGTTTTGCATCAGCCTTTATTCAGTGCCTTCATAGCAGTTGATGGCAAACTTTCTTAAGCAGCAGCAGTGCCAATTAACTGACACTTCATACACAGCAGGAGATCGGAGGAAGGGGAGTGAGCTACATGTTGGAATTAAGCAGACCTATGAGGTCATGAGTATTGTGGCTGACTCCACAGTCAAAATTATCATGAGGGTAACTGAGAAAATGAAAAGCACAAGCTACATAATGAACTCACAACATTGTTGATTTAAATCCATCCCGCAAGCTTATGTTTCCACCTTTCCTGCCACTCTTCACCATACTATCCAACACTTTAAATAAATCCTATTTTTATATGAAACAGCCAAATAATTACCTTCTGACCATTTTTCCAAGGCTTCTGTAGGAAAAAAAGCACTGACTGTGTTAAGTCACGTTTTTAATTTTATTGCTTCATCACTTATCATTGACTATAGTGCCATACAATGGCAAAGTGCAGTAACTGACACCACCTGTCAAGTGAGAAAGGTTTACTTGATGTTGCTTCTATAGCATAATATTTGTCTTATGTCAAAAGTAGTTAGTGCACTCTGCCTTTGCATTCTAATGTGTAACTGTAGTTACTGCAGTCTGCTCTGGTTTTGTTTAGGTGATGGATAACTGCACTGCATCTAAAAGTGAAAATATTAATGTTAGTGTGCAATGGAATGTGTTTGCATGGACGTATTATCAATAATAAAGTGTTACAACCTACAATTTCTAAATATTCGAACAGCGCATTTCATTATTATCTGGGTTAGTAGTAAAGGATTCACATTCACTGTAGTGTCTGGAAAAAGTAAATACAGTCTGTAAACTGCAGTAACTACTTTTGATGTCAAAGATCATGACTAGGGTTTTGATTTCATATAAATGAAAATGACGCTATCAAATGCAACTAAACTATGTACTTTCCACCTCTGTACCAACACAAGATAAACTTTGAAGTCAATTTTGTTTGTTTCACTACTCACAGTTACTGCACTCTGATTTTTCAAGGAATCTACATGCAGTATAAACAAAGGGGAGAGTTCTAGAGAGTCACTACCTTTGCTACATAGGCTACTGTAGCAGGCCTGCATGCCATCATGTGACAACCCTGGGCAAGGCCCGGGATGGCAGATGGATGCCCCACTGCTAACATACTTACCACCACGCTTAGCCTGATGCCAAGTCCTGCAATTGCATCAACAGAGAGGGGAGTGGGACAGAATAACAACAATGGGAGAATGTCCTTTTAGACAACAGCATGCTGCATCAGCATGACACACAGCTTGTGCCACTGCACAGACCTTCTCATTTGTCAGTGCCCACTGACAAACAATGATAGAGTACAAAAGTGTGGAAATACCTCCCAGATCCAAACTCCACCTCTCTATGGGCAAAAGATTGGAGGTTTTTAAACAATTGGCCCAAGCAAAATGTATAATTGAGACCAACTTTTCAAACTTGAATATTTTGTGCTGTTTCTCTTTTGGTTGAAGCCAAGATTTTTGAATTGTGAAGTTTGTAGTTGAACCAGAAACTGTTACTAATAACCCCATGTGATTTCTCTGGGCTTAACAAGGGAAAGGCCTCATACTGTGGCAAATGCGCTCAACAAGGGTACAATGGTAATTAATTACTTGAAAGATTAATAGGGTTTCTGTAATTAGGTTATTGATGTTTTGGTGCCATTTTTCTTTGAGGGAATATACTGATATACTGTTTTTATGCATTTCATGAGACTTGTTTTAGAAAATGTTGGTTATACAACACTAGACTAAATGTATTGGTCCAAGCCACAATTTAGACAGCCTGTCACTGTGGTTGTCATGGCTCCATATTCCTCTGTAGTCACATGGTACTTCTAAGCCACAACAAGGGCCTTTCTGCCACTTGAGATGCATAAATCACCAGGCTGTTTGAACTAAATAGAACACGTAGGTGTCGATTTCTAGGCAAGGCCATCTCTGGCAGGCCAAACTGATACCGTCAATCACTGCTGCAGCGTTCGACAGTGTGGAAGTCTTAAAGTGATGCAGCAGACAGAAGATCAATCATGAGCTGATTATCTACTGACGAGAGGGGAAACATTTTTGTGAACCCATCACAATCCGTCATTGGGAGATCAAGAGGTTTCACTAGTAATGTAGTGAAAGTTTGTTAAACTATTCTTAAAGGCAGGCAGTTCAGAGACACTTTTTGTTATATTTGTTGAATGCGATCAATAATACAAGATACCTGACACTAAAATGAAAAAAATCTGATGTCTCTAGCGGGTGCAGGACCAGAAAAACTACGTCTAATCATTTTGACGGACTACCTGTCTGTCTACGTATTATGAAATGATTGGATGAAGTACCTGTCTGTCTACCTACCTACCTAATAGTAGTGTGCATTCATGTTTCGGGGAAGGGGCTTTGGAGGGAGGGCTGAAGGAACAGGCAGCGCTATTTTCAAACTTACTTACACTACCTTTAATTTAACAATAAATAAAATGTGACACAGAACAATGTCCTGAGGAAAAACGAACCCTTCTTCCTGTATGACTTTTATCCTTTCCAGACGCAGCAACGTTTTGTTCCCCTTTCCCCTTGCACTTTTCTCTATTTTCTGCTGGTGCTGTGTACATACCATGTAAGTTCGACAGCGCATACTCCAGCCCGTTCATGGCCTTCACCTGGTTGCTCTTGAAGCGGGCCAATCCAAACTCCTGTGAAAAACCAGAACAGGAAACGGCTTTAGATTGGTGGAAGGGGGGGGGGCAACTGAATAACAGCACTTTGCGGACAATCTTCTATCTCTGTCTCTGTCTCTGTCTCTCTCTCTCTCTCTCTCTCTCTCTCTCTCTAGGGTATTCAAGCAAGCCTGCCATGTTCCACCGTTAATAATAGTAGGCAGACATATAATTGGCCCCCATTTCCGTTCTCCCTTCAAATCTCCTATTTCTTTATTTTGGCATTTGAATGCAGGCTCCCACGTCTGTGCTGCCCATGGTACTGCTTGACCTACATATCACGAGAGGCCTGAAAACACAGTACATGTCACCCTGTTATGATAAAACTTATGTGTCTAGGATAATTGGGGAATAAGAAAATATAGACTTTTAAACTCTGGCAGAGGTGAAAGTAGGTGCTTTTAAATCACTGGATTACATGCACATTTGCTAGTAGATGTTTTGTGCACCCACATCTGGATGATCTAAACAGATTTTTATAGGCAATAACTGAAAGTGTGCGCTACAAGCTGTTAACTACTCAAACTCTGCATTGATTAAATCATGTCTGCTTTGAGCAAAGAACGTGGGCTCGCACCAGCTGAATTCAGATTTAAAAGAGAGAATTGTGAGCTTTGTTTTCATAAACCTTCATGTAATCATGTTGCTAGATCTGCTGCGGATTAATCCTGATCTGAGAATGAATCCTACTCAGAATTATTTGTTCAGTTAAAGGATAACTTCGTGATTTTTCAACCTGGACCCTATTGTCCCACAATTTTGTGTCTAAGTGACTAATGGGGACAACAATTTTTGAAATTGGTCCAGTATTGAGCGAGCCATTAGTCCCGAAACAGGCTGCAATGTGGGGCAATTGTGCCCCATCAATGTACATCCTCTAAAAGTGCTTGTTTTTGCCACTGACAGGCTCATACACGGTATACACACAAAAATCCCGAAGATACCCTTTAACATGTAGATCTAAGCATGTAACTACTACATAAGGTACACAGAAGTTGAATGTACCTGAATAGGTCTGGAGAAGCCGTATACACTTGAGGATATCCACGCCTCTCGCTTCAGCTGGGTGGAGGCCGGATGCACCGCCGACTCTCGGAACACACAACGCTCTTCAACCGACTAACATGGGAGGGAGATAGTGACAGGGGCGTTATCGTCAAGTACTATATTGTTAAGTTGTTTCCTTTTGCCGTTACTCATCAGTTAAAGATCTCAAGCAAAGTAATTAGACAGATGGATTTCCCCTCCAGCCTAAACATAGAGTTCTTTTCTAGGGCAAAGCCACCTTGAAAACAAATTAACCTTCTGAAATTTGAAAGAACACATATGAAATTGGGCACTTTAGATCTAGATTTGTGAACATGAACAGGTCTTTCCCAGAGCTCAGCTCAACAGACCCAAGACTCTTGATGATGCCATCATGAGAGAAGTGAAGTAATTTCTCTATTGAAAAAAAAGAAAAAGGAAATGGAATTTGTGGACACAGTGACAGTACCCAGGGTCATTTTGAGGGGATATGGGCTTTACAGAATAAGGATATGAACCTCTGACAGAAGTTTTAATTTTAAGAAAATGGCCCAGTAGTTAGTACATTGAAGTACAGTAATCAGTACAGACACCTTGTGGCCAAGGCTGTAATTGTCAAAGCTTTACACTCAAGCTCTTTGAGACAGAATGGGCTGGAATTAGAATTTGTGGACAGTGATGGCCGGTAAAAAGTAATATATTACTTTCCTCAGTAACGAGTAGTGTAACAAATTACCATTTCAATTTCAGTAATAATATTAGTTAACAAAACTCATTTCGGCCGCTTGTATTCGCGATCTCGTTCTTTCGGTCACTACCCAAAGCTCATGACCATAGGTGAGGGTTGGAACGTAGATCGACCGGTAAATCGAGAGCTTCGCCTTCTGGCTCAGCTCCCTCTTCACCACGACGGACCGGTTGAGCGACCGCATCACTGCAGATGCCGCCCCGATCCGCCTGTCGATCTCACGCTCCATCCTACCCTCACTCATGGACAAGATCCCGAGATACTTGAACTCCTCCACTTGAGGCAGGACCTCCTCCCCGACCCGGAGTGAGCACTCCACCCTTTTCTGGCTGAGAACCATGGCCTCGGACTTGGCGGTGCTGATCCTCATCCCAGCCGCTTCACAGTCGGATGTGAACCGTCCCAGCAAGAGCTGGAGGTCGTCGTTCGATGAAGCTAAGAGGACCACGTCGTCGGCATGGGTGGGAGATTCTTCATGTAATTGATAAAGGGTTGCCATACTTTATAAAAAATATCTATCCTATTTCTTAGTAAGTTATCTTTTCCAGGGGTTTACAGCTGTTCAC